>SKCR01053330.1:0-39518 GCA_019454045.1 Zanthoxylum bungeanum | reverse complement strand
GGATATTTACATAATTATAATATATTCCAAATATCACAATTATTTTAATTAAAGTGTATTAGCCATAATTAATTAATTAAACTCAATTTCCCAAATATTTAATTAACTTAATTATCATGCTTAAACTAATAATTCATGCTTAACATAAATCAAGCCATAACACATCATTGCATGCTTGAGACATATTGAAGCCTAAGATCATCATTTCATGCTCAACATGCACTTTGATTTTAACATGAACATTATAGACATTGATTCTAATCATATTAACCAACTATCAACTATCATCATTTAACATGCATCCAAATACATTATTTCATGTTACAAAAAAAAAACTGCAGTGCAAAGAGGACAGTAACTTTCGGCCTCCTAAGATTTTTTATTTTTGTTGCTTTTGATTTATTTGAAATCTAATCAGCATAACTCTAAGTTATCATGTTGTAACATAACTCAAAGCATCAATTTCAAAAATCATGCTCAAATCAAAAAGCCCCAAATTTTAGATTCAAGAACCCTAAAATTATCATGCTTAAATTAGGCTCATGATACCATTGTTAGTGTTCCTAGAACATTATAAGGATCTAATAAGCATGCATAATATAAGAGGTTGATCATTATAAGGTGCGGAATATACTTACAATGAGTGTTGGAGCTTTTAAAAATTTGAGATCCAAGATCTCCAAGATCCAAGCTTTATGATGAATCCAAGCTTTAGGATGATTCCAAGCTATTGAGGAGTTCCCTATCACCTTTGTTCACTTCCAAAGTGCTAGCTTTTGATGATTTGAAAATCAAATCAAAGAGAGGAGAGGGGGAGGAATTCGGCCAAGCTTGTTCCTTTAGGGTTTTTGTTTTTTGCATTTTGTGTCAAGTGTTACCAAAGTTTGAGAATGCCTTTTGTTATTTACCAAAAAGTGAAACCATTTCAGCTTTTACCCAAAACAAGGTAGAGATGGGTAAAGGTATTCATAAAGACAAAACAAGGTGGTTGTGGTGGTGGAACACCTACCACACTTTTGGCTCCAAATATTTGAATCCGAAATTCAAATATTTCTATGGGCATTTGCCGCGGCTCGGTTCCGTTTAATCCAATTAAACGATCCTTCGTCGTTAAATAATTAAATCCAATTTAATTAATAACGATGCCTCGCAAATATATCGAACGTCGTTCATGAATTAATTCTAAATTATTCGTTCGTTCGCATTAAAGTCCGACTTTAATCTCGTAATGAAATCCAATTCATTTTAATATATCCGATATTTAATTTTAGCCCGTTTGAATAATTTAAATAGAAAAATCAAATTTAACTATTAAATTTATTTTACCGATTAATTCCAAATTAATCGCGTTCTTTCGCCACTGTACACTTTTAATCCCAGATTAAACAAAGCCCATATTAATCCCAGATTAATTTCTCTCTCTCTTAATTAATCCCAGATTAATTCCAATTTAAGTCAACTGTCATCGGTAAATCCTTGGGAAGCGACCCAAGAGATCTCTGGATATGTTGGCAGTAAATCCGGTAATCGGACTATCCGATAAAGCGAGTACCTCGTACTACGTGCTTACCGATTTACAAGACATGGTTGGCTTCTAGCAAAGCACCGTGCCTACCCAATTCTCCAGAAATATTATTACTGGAATATATAATCTATGTCAGACGTAGAATACCTAGTATCTCGTATTTCGATCCAGTATCTGATGTCACGTGCTAGGCCTGGGGCTGGAATAGTGTCTACCCCGTACGAAGCACATATCGGATATCAAACAACTAGTCTCTTTTGAATCGGATAATCATGACCTTGTCACATTATCCCGATGGTTGCAACCAATAGAGAACGAGTTATGAATCCCTGCGTGATCATCATCTCCATATGTCTGGAGTGATACTTCCGTCTGACATCACATCCAATACACTACGATTCTCGATAAACCCATAGAGGCGTACACAGAACCTGTTAAAGCCCTGGACGACCAAAACCAAAGTTTACCGATTGTCGCAAGTATTAGCGATGTAAGTCTCAGGTTAAGACCAAAACATCTACCCTGACGCGGACTCCCGTAGAGACACATATCATACTACCAATGGGATTCCACGGGGTCTATCCAGAGCGAAGCTGTTTTCCGTACCATCGGTAAAACACAACCTCCTATCGCACTTGCATAAGTATCCTATACTTAAACATATAGAACTGTGCCGTTATGCTCTCACAACGCGCCACGTGCAATACTAGTCTATTCCGCATTATCGATGTCCAGTCTCGATAATACTACGACTAGGGATATTTAATGATTAAACCTTTATGGATTGATACTGTCTCATATCATCTCAATCCGGAACTATCATATGGACTTTTACCATTTATATGTAATAGTAAATGAATTACGAAATGATAAAAGGCAATTTCAATATTTCATAGTCAACTTTGTACAAAACACAATGTCTTTTACAAACGGTGACGCTATGGGTCATAATTGTCTACACCTACGTGACATCATCTCCACTTTGATTGGAGTGATACTTCCGTCTTGACATCACACCCAATACTCTACGATTCTCAATATACCTAGTATCGGCGTACACAGAACCGGTTAAAGCCCTAGACGACCTCAACCAAAGTATATTGATTGTCGTAAGCATTAGCGGTGCAAGTCTCAGGTTAAGACCAAATACACCTACCCTGATGTCGGACTCCCATAGACACATAGTCAAACTACCAATGGGATTCCGAGGGGGTCTATCCAGAGCGAAGCTGTTTCCCGTGCCGTCGGTGAAACACAACCTCCTACCGCACTTGCATAAGTATCCAATACTTAAGTATATGAAACTACGCCGTTGTGCCCTCACAACGCGCACAAGTACGATACTAGTCTTTTACGTATTTATCGATGTCCAATCTCGATAATACTCTGACTAGGGATATTTAATGATTTATCCTTCGTTGATTGATACTGTCTCATATCATTCTCAATCAAGGAACAAATCATAAGGACCTCTCATCATTTATACATCTTGGTGATCTAATCACAAATGATAAGAGTGCAATTTCCTTTGTCACATAGTTAATTTGTACAACAACACAATGATCTGTACAAATAGTGACGCTATGGGTCATAACTGTCCAACAATCTCCCACTTGGCCTATAGCCAGTCACTCAAGTGTTAACACCCCAACTATGTACGGTTTGCTCAAATTGCTGAGAAAAGGTTTCGTCAGCGGATTTTCATGATTATCGTCTGATGCGATTTATACGATCATCACATCGCCACGATGTATGATCCGAACGAATCAGATGAATAGTCGAAGTATATATCTGGATCGTTGATGAGACCATTAATTCTTTAGCCTGTGCTGACGCCTAGCTCAGCTGCTAACAGAAATATCTAATCTAATTAGATTTATTATTGACCCAGATGGCTTCTATTGCTGCTGCCTCAGCTGCTGCAATTTATCCGCATTTTGTTGTTTATTCGGTAACAGTATCTTGCTTGGAAGATTTCCAGCTCACTGTACCGTTATTCAAACTGTATAGTACCGTTTGCGACTTTCAGTCATTTTATCGGTTTGGAAACTTGCAGTAGTGATCCCAGTCACTTCAAGTTCTCCTTCTCCACAGATTAAGACAGCATCCTTAGATCTCTAAGATTCTAACGATGTTCTTAACATCAATCCAGTGACCATCATCTGGATTGGGCCTGATTGTGAATCCATATGCTCAAAGCGTATGAGACACCAGGTCATGTACATTTTTCAATGTACAAGTTCTTGCAGAGTTTTAACAACTTAATCTATCTCAGTAGATCTTTATTCCTAGAATAAAGGTTGTTACTCCCAAGAATTCTACGGAGAATTTTCTCGAAAGTCAAGCTTTTGCCGATTATTTTATATGGGAATTTCATTTCCAAGAAATGACATATATTATCATTATTTTATTAAAGGACATTCTTGTCAGTGCGCTCCCACTAACCTTCTTATATACACAAGAATCATTTTTCGTTTTGAATTAATCATACACCATTATGATTACATCAAAACGTTGATTCCAAGACCTAATGCTTGCTTCAATCCAAACATGGATCGAATAACCTGCAAACCTTGTTTACTGGTTTTAGTACGACAAAATTGTCAGGATGTTATAAACATCCTCTAAAGGGTTTCCGTTTAAGGAAAGCGATTTTGATCTTTAACTGACACATTTCATAAATGAAACGTGCAGCTACAGCAAGCATCATCCAAATGGATTTGTCGTGGCAACAGGTAAAAGGTTGAACCGTAATCAACACAATGTTGATAACGACACCTTTCCGCTACAAGCCTAGCTTAGTACATTGATATGTTGCCATCCATGTATGTCTTCCTTGAAGACTTATGCAGTACCTATGGGCACAATGCCTTATGGTACATCAACTAGTGTCCAAACATAGTTGTTTATACATGGAATTCATTTTGGACTCATGGCACTTTGCCATAACGGAAGTCGATACCTTGTATCACCCCTTCTTACGTAGTCGGTTGGTATACCTCAACAAGATTGACATCTTTATGAGGTGAGATCAGAAACCCATACCCCAGGTTGTTTTCTGATTCTCTCCGATCTACGCATTTCTTGTGTATACGAAGATTATGGTATAGTTTCATCCTTGATGAACTATTTTGTTTTCCATTAAGGACTTCGTGCCAGAAACAGTATTACTCCGATTTTCATCGAGTTATAACGTCCTCCCACTGACCACTGCATATCGGTAATCCTCTAAGGAAGACCGCATGGCGAGCAACAATTACAATTGTTCTCTAGTGAGATGTATAAGTACTATACTTATGGTTTTTCCCTAGGATAACCTATATTTGGCACTTATCCGATTTGGGTTCATGTTTGGTATCATCCAAACGTAAGCCTAGCATACCCAAATCTACAGGAGTGTGAAACCAGTTTCTTTCCCGTTCATATCTAATATGAAGTCTGTCAAACAGAATTTACATGGAACCTTATTCAAAATAAGTTTTGCACTGTTAATGCTTATCTTTGAAGGAAAGGTAGCTCAGAGCGACTCATGATTAACCTTATCATGTCCAACAAAATTCGGTTTCTCCGTCGGACGGACACACCGTCAAACTGACGTGTTCCAGGAGGAGTCCTCATTTGAAAGAATACTATACTCTTTCAAGTATATTTGAACTTATTGCTTAAGTATTTTTCCATTACGGTCTTACCGTGACGGTTTAATACTTCAGCCGATCTGTTTGTCTATTTCGTGTCGAAACTCTAAAAGTTTCCGATTTGTGTTCTTTAAAAGAGACACATAACCATAACGTGATGCCACATCCGTTAAGGTCACGAAACATTCATATCCACATCTAGCCTAGCTAGATATGGGCCCACTTACTTCACTATGAATAGGGCTATCAGATCGGTGGCACTTACACTTTTACCAAGTAAATAGTGTTTTAGGTACCTTACCTAATAAACTAGATTCGTAGACTTTATTTGATCAGTCAAATCAGTCCTAGTACCCACTCTTCAAAAGTGTGGATATACGACTCTTGTTTAATTGTGTCCCAGACAACAATGCCACAATTAGTTTCATCTGATCAGATCAGTATGAGCTATTAGTTTGTCATATTATATGTTCGAGATTTTTTTATATTCAAAATATAAATACTGTTATTCACATCTAATGTGTTTATCTCAATATCATCTTTATATAATAAACACTTTAGTGTTCTAGAATATAAAGGTTCATCCGCAACGGATTGAACACTGATATAGAGATAATGTTTCTAGTCAAACTAGTTACATTATAACAGTTTCCTAATTTAGGTACATCACCCGAAGGTAGTTCCTAAATTAGGTATCTACGGTCGAAACAGCGACTTTCATCCCGTTTCCGATTCGCAGATTAACCTCAGCTTGAAGTCAGTATCCTGCTCACAGCAGATTCTGAACATCAATACATATATTTTATGTACCATACTAAGTATTTTAAAATCCAATTTTAATACTAGTATGGACATAATATTGACAAAATTTTTAAAGTCAGAGCCTTGCCCTTTCTTTAATTCCTTCGTGTCTGCCATATCCAAACGACAGCCACTTCGGGATATGTCCTTTATCTTCCCAGAAGATAATAACGATATTGCCTTTACCCCTTTTCAATATTTCAGAAGTCTTTGGCCAAGCCTTGGATTTCTAGAATATTGACGTAAAGTGCGCCTTGCGCTATTTAACTAATTGTAAAGTTTCACTTCGTCTCCTTGAGATTAGTCATTAATTCTCCAAGAATTATTAATTGCAAATTTAATACTTCTTAAATCTAAACATAGATTTATTACAAGTATATTGAATTAAGCACTATAAGTCATCATCACATAATACTTCCAAAGATTATGTTCTACTGTTGCTTAATTCTGGGTTTAGGCATAATAGGTTATTTTATCAATAAAGTAACTTATTATTTATTTCCAGGACCATCCTGAATTTTCATTCCCAATTTGAAAATTTAAACCATTTAAATATTATCTTCCAAGATTATATTTTAATGTCCAACTTTCAATGTTTCTTGATTTTAATAGTCCAACTATTTAATCAATTATTTTGGTACTATTTATTATAATGATTACAATAATCCAATTATTCAATCAACTAATATTAATTCAATTATATTGATTACTATAATCCAATTATAAAATCAACTATTTATTGAATTTATTTGAATATAGTCAAACTATATTAATTAAAACAACATTAAATATTAGTCCAACTAATACTTTTAATTATTTGACGAGTGATATTTGTTTGAGCGCGTATGGCGAGTAATTGAACGAATATTGCAAATTCAATTCTTGCCTCCCACTATTTTTCGGCGAGCCTCTAACCCTCTGTCGAGTACTCGGGAAACCGTGTTTCCTAGTGGGCTAGGATCCCGTTAAATGTCACACAATCTTGACTTTGGCCAACAAATTGTATGATAATTAACTAGGTAGATCTCTAAGATCAATTGGATCCAATCCAATTCCTAGGTCCGGTAGGTGGACATCCAAGTCCGAAACATATATCGTATATATGCCTATATATCCAATATGTACCCTAACCTTTTTCCTCTCTGAATCAACTAGGCCTTGGCTTTGGCACAACAAACCTAATGATCCCAGTCAAGCGCGACCCATTGACCATGGAAAGCTTCGTAATCAATGTCAGTGACAAGAAGCGGTCTTGACTTTGGCCAACAAACCACAACTTGGACAAGACACCGATATGGAACAAAACTCTCGTGATTCAAACACATCTTCGACGGACAAAGGGCTTGACTTTGGCCAACAACCCAATGCCAATCTCGGATCTTGAGTAAGAAACACTCAATGGAAGGAAAAACGCATGATATTGAGCGAGGGTTTTTCGCGTGCAAATTGGCTACCAATTTATTATCTTTGTTAAGGTCTCATCATCATACACCCTTAAACATGCATTCTAAATACATAATAAAGCGCATATGAAATAAATAATAATGATATGCGGATGGATACTTAACACATTGATCCTAGATCAAATCTCTCCATTTCTCTCTCAAGCTAGCACTTGTATTACTTCTACCCGTTACACTACACTTCTAAAGAAACCTCATTTACATTGAGGGGAATAGGTGAGAAGAGAATACAAAGAGAATAGAGGTGAAAGGCTGGACACGCAGGTCCAATTTAATAAATCAAATTTATTACAACAATTTCCAAAATTGCCCTTACCCGACTAATATCCATCCGATATACATTATTCATTCATCACAACCATGTATTCACACAAAGCATGTTATCAATCAATCTAATCAAATTAATTAATCTGATAATTAGTGATCATCCAATGTTCAAACAACGATTTGATTTTGTCGAGTCAAACTCGTTTTGCGAATAAGTACTCAAAGTACGAATTCTCGAATTAAATTAAACTACGTCATTAAATCCAATTTAATATGCATTCAATTCTAATTCGTTATTTAATTCCAAATTAAATATCACACTTTAATAATAAACCTTTTACGACTTAAATTCCAAATTTAATCGTAACGCGTCTCAAAGACCGATTAACGTCCAACGTCAATTCAATTAAAGTCTAATGGGCTTTAATTGATTTCTTAAGGCGTGGACTTTTGGTCAACTCGGGTCAACCGAATAACCAAAATCCAATCCGGGATTTACCCCATAAGCCCATAAATCAATCTTGGCCCATTAGGCCCAATTAAACTTTAAAGGTTCATTAAGTCGCAATTGGGCTTAACGGAAGTGGTTTTGGGCCCAATTGGATCCAATCCATTTGGCCTAAACCAACTTTGTACAACAAAGCCCAATAAGCCCATTTACAACTTTAAAGCCCAAATCCAATTAAAGCCCAATTAATTAAATTCATAAAATCCAATTTCATAATCTAATTAACCTAAAGTGCTTATGATGATTAATCACCTAAATCGATATTTCCGAAACATCAAATAAGTCCAATTAATCATGCTTAACATCATCATCACATGTCCAACACATTAATGAAAAATCAAACCCATTTACATGCTTCTAAGTCTCGGCCAAGGAAGGTAATTTTGTCCGATTTGAATTCAATCCGATTAATTACACAATCGACAACGAATTAACTTCCCGAATGATTTCATACACATCTAATGTTCATAAAATCAAAATTCCAAGACATTAAAGGGCATTACCAATTCGGCCAACATATAGAATTTAGGGTTTTGTTCAATTTAAAATTAAATCCAATTCAATCTCAAATTAACATCATCCAAGATGATTCCAACTCATCAAATGAACCAAAATCAAAAAATCCATGGATTCCAAATCCTTAACACTTCGGCCAAGGTATAAATTTTGGGGAAAATTATTCCAAATGAATTTTCAACAAATTGATCCAACCAATATGCAATTAAACATGTTATAAGCATACTCAAACAATCAATTCATTCAAATCATGCTCAAAACAAATTTACCCAAATTTTTAAGCCCTAAAATTTCATGCTTGCACCTAGGCTCTTGATGCCATTGTTGGTGATTATCTAGGTCCCAAGATCATTAAACAAGCATGATAAAGTGTTGAATACATCTCAAGGAGTTGCGGAATACTCACATCGATCGGTTGAGACGATACGACGAACAAAACTTGAAGACTTGTCCTCCAAAGCTCACCCAATCACTGCAGTTCACAGCCACTGTTTCAGTTTTGTGTCTGAATTTGAGCTCCGAATCTTCATCGAACGATTCCCGGCTCAAGGGTAAGTGTCCCTAACACCTTCATATGTCTCTCGGAGTGCTAGCCCGCTTGATTTTGCCACAAAATCAATGCACAAGGGTTCCAAATGCTCGGCTTTTGTGAAGAAACCATGGCATTTCACTGCCATGGGCGTGAATAGAGAGAGGGAGGGAGAAGAGAAAAAGTGTATTAGATTGGTTAAAAGCATTTCCAAAATGCTTTATATTTTATCAAAAAATAAATTAAACATTTACCAATCAAATATCAAAAGTCAAATGGTAAATGCTCTCCACCAACTATCACTATTTCACCAAACACATCACTATTCATTTCACTTTATGTCTATCAATCAATCAATCACTCACATCAATCAATCAATGTCACATCACTCAAAGTGACGTTTGATTTGACGCTTTGATATGACGAATGACTTGACGATTTGATGTGACGAATGATTTGACGCTTTGATGTGACGAATTATTTGACGTTTGATGTGACTTGCGTGCCGCACTCGAATTCGAAATACGAATGCGCTCGCAATCACACTCGGGCTCGGGTTCGTTAATTCCAAATTAACGATTTATCCGTTGCGTCGTAATTAAATGATTACGCCTAGCGAATTCACTATTCACGTCGCTAACGAATTAATTCTAAATTAATTCATTCGCCCGAATTAAAATCCAATTTTAATTCCGCGTCGAAATCCAATTTCGTTTAATATATCAAATATATTAATTTACCGATTAATTCCAAATTAATCGTTATCTCTCTTTTATTAATTTTTATCCTAGATAAAATATATCCGAAATTAATCCCAGATTAATTTTCTCTCATCGAATTAATCCCAGATTAATTAAAGTGCGAGTCATACTTCATCGGTGTATCATTGGGACGCGACCCAAGAGATCCCCGGATATGTTGGCAGTAAATCGGGTCGTCGGACTATCCGAACACGTACGTACCAAGTACTACGTTTTACCGATTCACAAGACAAGTTGGCTTCTAGCAAAGCGCCATGCCTACCCAATTCTCCGGAAATATTCTTACAGGAATATGTTCTATATCAAGCGTAGTATATCGTAGTATTGCGTATTTCGATCCAGTATCAGACTGTCACGTGCTAGGCCTGGGGCTGGAGTTGTGTCTGCCCCGTACGAAGCACATGTCGGATGTCTGGTAACTAGTCTCTATAATCGGATATACATGACCTAGTCATAATATCCCGATGGCCGCGCAGCACTTAAGAGTACTAATACCGTATCCTACGTGACATCATCTCCACTTTGACTGGAGTGATACTTCCGTCTTGACATCACACCCAATACTCTAAGATTCTCAATATACCTAGTATCGGCGTACACAGAACCGGTTAAAGCCCTAGACGACCTCAACCAAAGTATATTGATTGTCGTAAGCATTAGCGGTGCAAGTCTCAGGTTAAGACCAAATACACCTACCCTGATGTCGGACTCCCATAGACACATAGTCAAACTACCAATGGGATTCCGAGGGGGTCTATCCAGAGCGAAACTGTTTCCCGTACCGTCGGTGAAACACAACCTCCTACCTACCGCACTTGCATAAGTATCCAATACTTAAGTATATGAGAACTACGCCGTTGTGCCCTCACAACGCGCACAAGTACGATACTAGTCTTTTACGTATTTATCGATGTCCAATCTCGATAATACTCTGACTAGGGATATTTAATGATTTATCCTTCGTTGATTGATACTGTCTCATATCATTCTCAATCAAGGAACAAATCATAAGGACCTCTCATCATTTATACATCTTGGTGATCTAATCACAAATGATAAGAGTGCAATTTCTTTTGTCACATAGTTAATTTGTACAACAACACAATGATCTGTACAAATAGTGACGCTATGGGTCATAACTGCCCAACATCCGGTTCAGTTGCGGTTTGTGATTTTTGGTTGGTCAAACTGTTACGCTGCGTTCGGTTATGATTTGAAACTGCAAAACAACCGTGTACATGTCTACTGGGAACAATTGAACACAACATAATCTCAAGTGCCTGTCGGTCGGGGTAAAAAAAAGGAAAAAAAATGTATTTAAATAAATGAATAAAAATATAAAATATAAACGATGATGAAAGAAGCTCGTGATAGTTAATTATTAATTAACTAGCCTATGAATTCTTACCTATAGAAATTACTAACCTATCATTATCATTAATTCTCAAGCAGTTTGTATTGTAAAATTGTTTGTAAAGCTCAAGCTATTGTTTTATTGCACATTTTCATTTTTCATATATTTTTCAAGTTTATGCATATGTTACATTATTTATTACATTTTCCAAATTTCTTAGACTATATAACGAAAATGTTAATATATGTTCATAAAACCTATAGACATATATTAAAAAATAAAATAGTCATTTTTTTGGATACAATACGATCCAATAATGTGCTCATAAAACTTTCGAATGTGAAAATTAAATTATAGGAATAGTTAGTTACAAGGATAGTTGTAAAGTTGGGCATAGAGGAAGTGGGTTTTAAGAATATGTTAAAATAAAATAATAGGAGTACGAATCCCCAATATGTTGTAACTTCTATCAAAACAAAACTCCCAGTAGCTTTTAAATGTGTTCTTACCAACGTGATTTAAAATATAATTTTAATAAATTCTGAACTGGCCAGTTTTATTATATTAAAAGTTTTCTAGAACCCTACTCTCTCTCTCCTAATTAATATACCATGTTTTGGTAGAGAAAAAAAAAGTACTTTCACATATTTTTAACCCAGATGAAAATGAAAATGGTTGAAGAAAGGAAAAGCTAATCTTTTTTTTTTTTAACGATTCTTCCAAAACAGATCCAATAGAGACGGTAACTCGGAGGATTAGAGCACGTGTCTACAAACCATGGTGCTGGATTCGAATCCGTCCTTGTCCACAACCGGCCCAGAAGCTGTTAGAAGATTTTCCTAACATTCTCTCCCTGGGTTTCACTTTCACACTTAATCACTTTGCTTAAGAGCATAAAACTTCATTGCTTCACAAAAACAAATATTATCACTCTTCAGAATCCTACCATGAAAAATTAAATTTACTTGCTTCCGGAGTCCAACAGGGTAACAACAGCTGAGATAAGCAAAAAGAGAGTATTCAGGCAAAGCTAATGCCAAAAATCAAGAAAGTTAAATGATCTCTTATTGTTTCAACCACCACCAAGGATATCTAAATTTTCATAAGCAGTGCAAAGTTAAAAGGAGATCTACCTTAACTAGAATGCAAATAAAATTGTTACTATCTACAAAGGAGAGAAGAACAAGAAAAGATACAGCAGGTGGGAGGTAATTGCTTGAGGAGTTTGCACAGGACAGTGTCTTACAAATCCAGGGCCATTCATTCTAATCCCAAGGTTTTAAGAAGCCTAAATAATGTTGCTGCTTCTCTAATTCGTGAGAATTCGATGCAAAAGGCTTGGACTTCGATGAAAAGATCCTTAACTGCAAAGCAAAAACTGGTCAGAGAATCAGGAAAAAAAAATGACACCAACATAAATGCTCATATATAAAATTCACGTGATTTGATCATAGGAATGTAAATGCAAAACACTTGTACTTTTCAACCAATCAATAAAGTACTTTCACAAGCATCTTTCAACAAGACATTGAACTAAACTCTTGGTGTAAGGTCAAGTGTACATCAAATATGCTTGATATGCGAGTGCTACTATAGTTTTTAATTGGGAAAGGGAGGATGTTAGCTGGTTTGGACTTCACTTAGTAGGTGAAGAATCATGTATTTCCACAACTTGAGCTTTCTGAACTTCCCTAAGTTATTGAAATTCACTCACCTACAGAACCATTTCTGGGAAGTGGAACAAAACCACCCTGGGTATCAAAGAAACATACTAAAAATGCTCACAAAAAATGACATGAGGATTGATTTCGATATAAAAGATAACTACTGACAGGTTCTCACTATTGTCGAATTCTATTATAATTTACAACACTACCGCCTGTACAGCCGAAAGTCCCCGGAAAGAAGATCTAAACAGCAAAAGAAACTCAAAAGGACAAACTAATCTAACACCTTCTCAATTTTCATTAATAAAAAAGAATGTACTGTCCTTGAATTCAACAGTCCAACGACCAAGGGGAAGCAAGAAATTGAGCCTGGTCCCATGAAAAGCAGCATCCTCCTTTCCAGCTTCATAAAAATTTCTCTTGTTTTATTCCAACCAAAAAAGCCAAAACACAATTCTAAAATACAGTTGCCTTTTACCATAACTCAAGTGATACCCCATATTTTTTTAATCAATTCTATAATGGTTCCAATACCTACATTTCTGTAATGACACCTACAGTTTTCCAGGTCAATTGTTGAATTTCTAAGATCATGTTTTAGAAAATGATATGGGACAGCCATTTCCAACAGCACTTCAATTCCCTTCAATGATTGATTACCATATTGGTGATCTTAGTAAACTCATCATTCAGCTTCATTCCAAATCTGTTTGTTTGTTCTCCAATATATAAACTTACCAAATATGCTACAAAGTTCACAGGAGGATTTCAAGCAGATTTTAATAGACAAGATAACTACTAATATGCTTTCTTCCTACTCTGATATATTTTTCCTCCAAGGATAGACGCATAAACACGCAAAGAAAATTTTTTATGACTATTATCAGTTATAAATTTTGACTATGTTTGGTCATATTCAATTTAAATATTCATTCTCCATCATAGTCAAATAGACAAAGAGAGAAAGAAGTGACTAGAATTATATTACTCTTGGAATTATATTACTCTCTTAATCTCTTTGGTCCTACTCAATTTAATTTAGCTTCAAGCAAACAGAAATGCATGCAAACATATAACAGCCCACAAATGTTATATGTCACACATAAAATCATATAATTAACACGTGTATAACAGGGAAAACACAAAGAAAGATGTAAAAAAGCATTGTACATACTCACCATCAATTATTCTGTTTCGAATTAGAGACTGTAAGAAAACACATACAAGTCGTACAAGCCTGTTCTGCATGTATTTATCCTGAAAAATGAGAAAAGCATTTGTGAACCCTAACAAACAAAAAGTACAAAGTTTTAATGTCATCAAAAAACTCTTGCAAATACATATAATCAACTAGCATTCCATATAACCTGCCTAATACATTTTCCACTTTGTTTCCTTACGTGTGTGAAATAAAATTGTGTAGGACCAACAGTTACCACAAATTTATCAAAAAGGATAAAAATAAGGTGATGAATAGAGGTCTGTCTCAAGTCTCAACTTTACGATGCTTCTTGTACAAAAGTATCTAAAGTAGAGTTTTATTCCAAAAGGAACATCTAATTTTAGTGCAAAGCAGCCAGCCTCCCATATTTTTGAAGTGGAAAATAGAGAGGAATCTTGAAATCTCCAGCAACTGAAACCTATAATGCTTCCAAATAATGAATTTCAAACTAGTATCCTCATATATAGAGTTAGGTTGAAGACAACTATTTGGTACTTACTCTTCTTTAGAATTATCTCAAACTAGGTTCTAGGTCAATCAACCTTGAATAATGCAAAGCAAACACACTACTTGAAACTTCACTAGAAACTTAGGCCAAAGAACATTCCGGACTTCTACAATGAAACTCATGTTTCTGATTATAGGTGAACTTGTAAGAGCAAAGAAGAGTTCGTGTCTATTGTAGTTTCAATTGTTTGTGATAAAACATCGAGAATTAAATTAATCTCATGACCCTCTATTCAGGTAGAGAAAGAGAATGTTTATGAAATTTGTGCTATAGTGTGTTAAGATTTCTTAGAAAGTGAAAAGAGTTGAACGAGATAGAGAATGTTTATGAAATTTTGTTAAATTATTTCACCTTTTCAGAAACCACAAGTCAACCACACACTATAAGCACAAACTAAGCAAATCAATTTTCAACCTCAACCCTCATTAGTCTAACAATAATATGAATCTTTTTAGTTTCACCTATTTCATCTACTCTCAATCTAAATCAGTTTACTTTTGAAAGTTCTTCTGTTCATTTACTAATAGAAACCTTTTGATGACCCTTTTTTTTGTTGCATTTGTGAAAAAGAATATCTGTAAACTTATGTCGTACTATTTACAAAGCACATTTTTCCACAATATTCACAAAAGAGTGGCTTAGAATTTGAATCATTTATTATTGAATACAAATGCTTTAGAATCAGAAGCATATTTTATACGTTTCGATAAAGCACAAGACTTGTATTCTTTAAAACTTCACAAAAAGGCATACCAGCTAACATAATTTGCACATTACAAACACATTATTTCTTCACAAAAATCCTTGCCTTGAATGATAATTTGTTACATTGAATCAAAAGAATTCAAAATTTTTTTAAAAAGTTATTCAATAACACCTTATCAAAATTACATAAATAATTATATGTTAGTTATGTTGCTCCTTTTGTACACTCCTTTTGTCAATGTAATCTTTTTCTTTTAATTATTATTATTCGGCAAATTTATAGCAACAGATTTGAATCTGGGTCAAATTTTGATACAAGAACAAGGCTACTACTGAAAAACCTTTCAAAAGAGAAACAAGGGGCTACTGGTACTACAAATAAGTCTACATCGGTCAACAAAGAGAATGGATGCATAAATCCTTCTAGGACATAAATTCGTCTTTTTCCAATCTATCCTGTCTATTAATGAATTTACTCCTTACTGTTATATTTTCCCTGTCCTAAACACCAGTTGACTTCATTACCTACAAACTATACACTATATCACTTGGCAATTAGATCAAATCCCCAGTCTCAACTCAGTGCAAAGAACCAGGTACCAAAAAGTTTTACCATCTTTCACTACATAATGCTTTGTATAGTGGCACTTAAACAAAGAAAAGCATAGAAAACGCAAATACCTTGATATTCTGACAGGACGATATACAGTTAGTTATGTACATGCGTACAAATTCTTTTGGAAGTTCAACAGCAGTGGTAAGCCGGTTCACAACTTCCATTGAATGTAGACTCATATCCATATTGACAAGAACAGTATAATACCTGTGTGCACATACAACCAAGCGACAATTTCAAATATCAAGCCAAGAGTATGACTTCCATTATAACAAAACAGAGAGAATCAACATGCCAAAAACATACTCAGAAATTTCAGGCGAATTAATTAACTTTGTAAGAACATCAACCGCAATGAGGGGATTGTTTTCCACTAACTCCTACGAGCAAGAAAAAGGGTCTATCAAGGCAAGCTAATTCATGTAAATTTAAGAATTAAACAATGGGATTACTGATTCAAATACCGGTAGTTTTCTTGGCGTCAGTCCACAGTGATATACAAGCTTTGGGTCATTAGCCAATTCTACCACAACTTGCTGGAATGAAAAAGGACAAGTTTAGTTTCTTCCTGTCTAAAACTAATGATAGTATAACAAATAGAAAAGGTAATGCATAGTTTCACACTCGAACAAGCAGTGGCTAAGCCATTTGAATTTCATGTTGTACAATCCAAATGGAACTAAGAAAGAACAAATATATTTGAAATCTCTCATTCTTAATTATTGATGAATCTCAAGACCGCCCTTTAGAATATGATGTTGACAAATTAGTAGCTATGAAAAGAGGCATGCAAAAATGGGGATAAATATAACCTAAAAAAACTCCAAGGGCTTTAGCCGTGTACCCTCTCGCCCTTAGATGGCCACTTAGTAATTATTGACAAATTACTAGGTGTGTTCACACATGCCACAAGTGCAATGTATTTAAAACTTCTTTAGGTGGGATGACACGGGAGCCTTGGTGTGGCCTCAGACATCAGTGTCCTAAGAGCTTTAACTGTGTACCTTCTCGCCCTTAGATGACCGCTTATGTATGGAATGACCACATATGAATAAAGTAAACATTTTCTTATACGATTGTTCTCGTTTATATCTCATTGCCTCAAATCATTGTTGTCTGAGTTTACTTGCTTTTGTGCCACTATTACGTATGCTATGTTGATGCATGATCTTATACTTTATT
This sequence comes from Zanthoxylum bungeanum, assembly GCA_019454045.1. Taxonomy (NCBI): domain Eukaryota; kingdom Viridiplantae; phylum Streptophyta; class Magnoliopsida; order Sapindales; family Rutaceae; genus Zanthoxylum; species Zanthoxylum bungeanum. The sequence goes on along the minus strand of SKCR01053330.1, from coordinate 22,259 downwards.
GATTTGCATTAGCTTTCGTCGTTTGCCATTATATTATCGTGCATAGACATATCAATCTCAAATTCATGCCCATAGGCATCGGGAAAGCTTATTTGCTAGACGAAAGCATTACAAGTGCCGCACAAGTTTGACTTTGTGGTGCCCCCAAAAGTCGGTCGTGACACTTAGCACTGTCACAATACACACATGCATACTCAAAAACAGCCTAGTGATAATGGTCCTGATGTAGAGTTGCGACTACAAAGATGATCGTGAAAATGTTACATGTTGGTGGTTGATTTAGGCCGAGATAGAAGTCATATAAAATTTATAACACCTAAGACATATAAGTGTAAGCTACAAATTGTCAAATCCAGATTCAAAAATAAACAATTACAAGGATTTTGACAAGACCATAATATATAAGGATTTTGAATTGCTTAAGATTTCAAAAGCCAACAGACTGACAAAACAGACACACTTATATAGCTAGTATCCACTCACTTTCATATACCTTTACCAATCAAGTTGCATGCAAGCAAGACTGCTGACTTCCTCAACCTCCAAGCAACTTAATATTCACATATACGTGTTCCAACATTGGTATAATAGATATAGACATCTAAAATGTAAATTCCTGATTGCTAAGAAAATATTGAACTAAAAATACATTTATAAACTAGTAAAATCAAGACGAGTTTTGAATCTCACTAGTAGATACAAAATCTTATTCCAACTAATTAAACATACATAGACTATAACTTCCTTACATTCAAAGACAATTAAACTTTAATTTTAGAATAAATTGTATCCAAATGTGAGAAATATAGAATGTGTGTATTAAGTAAAAATGTAAGTATAAGAACCTCATATTGTGCAAGCAGCAGAGGTCCCTTTAAAGCTTTGGCAATCAAGTCCCTAACTGCAGCTCCTCTGCTAGTATCAGCACACATGCCATGATCCCAAACAAGCTCATGATTGTTGTCAGGGATGAGCCACTCTAGCTGGAAAGATGCTTGATTACTTCTAAGTGAAAAAGTAGATAGCACTAAAAAAATTAAAATTAAATACTGTCAGAGTATGTCATACCTCCCTATCGAGCACAGGGAACCTTGGTGGAAGCGGCCTGATCCAACGAGGATCCAATCCCTTCAATGAGAGATGTGTCAACAATCCTGTTACAGCTTCATCTCTACTACCAGCTCCAAGTTTAGGTTTGGCTCCAGGTTGGAAGTCAAACCTAAAACACAACCATTAATAGCATTATGAACAAAACGATGTAAAATGTATGAAATGCAACAGACATGCTACAAAGTTAACTGTGAACTGAAGCATTCAAGGAACTAGAAAAATAAAACTAATGTGACGAGACATAATCCTTAATCCCGAAAGACTTACTCTGATGAATTTGCATCACAGCCAGGTGGCAAATCAGGGTCTGGGAACAAGTTTTTTACTGAAGCATTTATAAATGGGCAATTATACGGTTCTGGATGTACTTTATCACAATACTGCTGCTGCAACTGTTCACGTTGAGGGAAGGCCTGGCAGCAGGAAGATAAAATAAAATTTCGACCAAAATAGTACAAAAATGAGGAGAGAGAAGATTATTGTTATTGAATAATTCCAGTCAATAGCCCCCCCAAAAAATATCAAGCCATAACCTTACCTCAATAGCAGGAAATTTATTTAAGCATCACATGTATGTATTTTTTAAATAAGAGCGAGCAAAATCTTATTAATAGAATATTAATTTATTTATACAAGTCCAAGTGTCATGTGTTACACATGAGACGTAAAGCAATTGAGAACTTTTATTAAAATTTACTTACGTGAGATGAACGATCAAAATCTTTGATGTAATTTGCAGCTGAATGTTTGAGAAACTGCCAAAAGAAAAAAAATCTTTCAGAATGCACAACCAAAACAAGAAGAATAAACATTAATAGGCGTGGAAATGCAACAAATTGGTGATGAGCAACTCGGATCAGCAAAAATAAAAGACAAGTTACTTTTAAGGTACACGTCAGAAGGCTTAACAGAGAAAGTAAAACCTCTTTATTACTATTGGAGCTGCTTGAGCTTAACAACTGGAGAAGAAATGCCCTCTCATATTGTTCAACTTCATCATCACATGCAGTCTGCAGCATAAATAATAATAATAAATAAATAAACCCACAAACTTAGTGAAACGTCATCCTCACCAGAAAATCAACTAATGTGCCATATTGTAATGTAACTCAAAGATAAATGGAGACACTTTCCATTAACAACAAAAGAAACACTGGAAAAGAGACATCTCAAGTTTAACAAGATGGCTAATATTTCTTGGATGCAAATGGCATTAAACGGGTAGGACAAGGAATAAAATATGAAACTTTATGAAGAAAAAAATTCTTTCTTTCAAAGCAAGGAATTTCTATTTAGCATTAGAAAATCAATTTACTATAAAGATGACAATAACCATAATAATGATGATAAAATTAATATTTATGTTACGTAAATAGTATAGATAATAAGACTCCCGGAGATATAAATTCCAGATACAACACCAATATTGCTACTAATATCTACATAAACACCGGAAAAACTTTCATGTAGATATTTAAATTAGACAAAAAGGTAAAAGGCACAAAAAAGTTTCAACAAATATAGACAGCAACAAAATTTTTCATTTATGTCTGCATAACGTGACATTCTTGAGCAATGTTAGCATTGAGTTGAATAAAATGCATTAAAATTTCAATCCTTAGAAAAAGTTAATGTTTTAGGAAGTCGTGATATTAGAATTAGAAATAAAGACTCTCAAATCTTGGAAATCCCAGGGCAAAAAAAAATTGAATTCTCACAAGAAATAACAAACTTTGACTTGAATCATTTGCAAACAAACACTAGTAGCCTGTCGATTACTCACAACTATAAAACTATTCACTAAACAGGATGTTTTTATTTTTAATAATGCTTGAGCAAGACTTGCTATAAATTCAAACACCACTTGCATACTTTATTACTTTCACATTCATTATCCTAAATATGCAACAAAGATGAATCCGTATAATTACTCTCAAATCAGATATGGGACACTCTCTATAGAAGATAAAATAAAGACCAACCAACTGGCTTATATAAACTATACTTACATTTATTATTAAAGATATGAATGGGTTTGCAGAAGGTTTTTGGGAGCAATAAGAATGATGTAGAATGACAAAAGCAACCAAACGTTCAGTTGGATTCAGTGCCTTCTTATCCTGCAATTACACAATCATACATGGGTGAGCAAGGGAACCCAAAATTCAATTACATATTTATATAGAAAGCATTATAGCTGCAATCTTATCCAAGACAGTTCAATAGCAAGGGAAAATTGGAAAAATGAAGAAGACAAAAAAGGGGGTTTGAACACAATCAAGAAGATACAATTAATACACCAACTGAACAAAAATGAGCAATGCCACACTTACAAAACAAAGCACAAGAAGCAATGAAAACAATAGCAGCAGCAACAGTACCATTAATTACAAAAATGATGATATTAAAAAAATTCCAAAAAAATCATAGAACACTCAAACAGATGCTTCCATCACACATAGAAGTAAAAGATAAAACCTAATGAATCTAACCTATAGTAATTGAACTATCCTTGCAAAAAAAATTCAGGCAGAAACCTAAAAATGACTAATATAATTACACTACAGTTCCTCATCTCTCAACACAAAGTAAAACCCTAGCAAATTCAAACCTTAGTCAAAATTTTCAATACCTGATTTTCTTTCTAAAAACAAATTGACCAATCAAAGTTGCAAAGAGGAAATTGCCTGTAACAAAAGAGATAGAGTGCTGCAAAGAACGAAATGGCGGTGTCGAGGGAATTTGGAAATGAGATCGGAGACGATCTCCTCCACTGGCTTTTCCTCCAACTTCAACGTTTCAAATACTCGGCCCGATTCTTCTTGACTCAACATCCTCTTTTTTTTCTTCTTCTTCTTCTTCTTCTCCTTCGACTCCTGCTATTTCCTGTGCTTTTTTTTTTTTTTTGCAATTTCAGAACTCCCGTAGACTCTCGCCGAGACAGGTGCAAGAGAAAATTGGAGAAAGATTCATATGAGGGAATAATATCACTAAATCCCCCTCAATTATAACATAAATACAATCAAGCCTCATTATTCTACTTATGATTAGACTTGGCCATCGGTTTGGTTCGGTTCGGTTTCGAATCGGCCGATTCCCGGTTCCATATTTTTGTTTAAAATAATGATTTTTTAAAATATATAAAATGAGATTAAAAAATTTATTTAAAATTATGAATTTGAATTTGAATTTGAATTTAAATTACATTAAATTGAAAATAAAATTAAAGAGCATGAACTTAAATTTTAAAAAAATTAAGTTGCCTACGTATCCTCAAGAGATAAAAGTAATCAAAGTTCACGTAGTTTCATTACATTTTAAAGATAGTTCCCCATCAAAATTTGCAATTATTTACTAATCAATCATCATTATTATTAGTGTCTGTTGATACTCCAGCTCATGTTCCGCTTGCACTTGCAGATGCATTGTCGAACAAATCTTCAAAGTCATCGGGGGCATCTTTCTGTTGTCTCGGATCAGCTCGGGTCCAATCATCCACACATATTGTTGCTTTTTAAGTGCTTGGATGTAATGAAGACTGTCTCACTTCTAAAATATTGTCTCCTAAGCTGAAGACTTGTTCAATCGCAACGGTAGAAACAAGTGTTGTCAACATCTCTTTAGCAATAATTGATAATACATGATAGACTTTTTTATGTCAGTTCTACCAGTCAAAGTACTTGAAAATTCTTACACATTAAACGTTTAGTGGGAAACTCGAAATTGGTAGATAAATAATTATCTAATTTTGAATTGTTAGTCATATTATCCCTATATTTTTTATTTCGCTGTAGTAACCAATAATCACCTATGCTGAGTCTTGAATGTATTACGGGTTTGCAACTACTAGATTGTCCTACTGATTGTAATTTATATCTAGTAATATAATCATTAAATAAATCTATTAAATCAATTTTTATTTTATCTATTATTCTTGTAATATTAATTTCATCAGATATTCCTAAATATATATAGTAAGCGTGTAAGGCACTATTCAAACCTTCTAATTTAAATCTATGATCAAAAATCATGGAAATAAGATAAAGTAACGAAATGGCTTTAAAATAACTCAATCATTTTCGTGTCATAACAATAAAAACTTCAATTACAACAAAAATCATTAAGATAAGAACTTTCAGCATGCTTAGATATAGTACCCGCAATATTCAAACTTTCAACAAGAAATAAATGTGTTGTAAGAAAATAAACTCCGCTAAAAATATTCGTAGCATCATTAAAAACTTTTAAAAGTTCTAATTTTTTCACAAATATCTTATTGACTAGCAAAAATGTGATATATTGAACATGTTGGGAAAAAATTACATAATATATCTTTGTATTGGAAAGCTTGATATAAAAGTAAATAAGTTGAATTACAACGTGTTGGAACATCTCGTGAAAACTTTAACGATTTAACACCATTTAATCTACAAAACTTGGTTCATTCTCTCCTAACTTGAGAATATGACCAAATACAATTAAGTGCAATCTTAATAGGATCAATTTGAGGTGCTAAAGAAGTAAGACCATCTTAAACACATAAATTAAGGATATACATGCGCAACGAACATGAAAAATAAACCCCCAAATTTGGTTGGCATATTTCTTTTAAATCTTTAATTGATGCAGTATTTGTTGGGGCAGTTGTGAAACCCCTAGGGTCGGATCGGTGCCCCGAGCGGCGAAAATAGGTCTAACCTATGGATATCAAGGATAGATGTATTTTAAAATATTTTTATGTAAAACTACATTTCGATATGAGTCCGTAGGAAAAAACAGGGACCTAATTGAAGTCCGAAAGCTCCGGAACGGAGAAAAATAAATTTTAGTATGAATCAAGTATTCGCGTCACGACGCAAGTCTTGTGCGTTGCAACGCAACCCAAAATGTCGAGAGGGTGCTAAACATCAAATGTGATGCATCGCGATGCAAACTAATTGTGTCGCGACGTGCAGCTTTGTGTCGCGACGTAATAGGAATTGTGTCGCGACACATATCAGGCAGTGAGTGATTTTTCATTTCAAAACATTACTAAACACTTCCAATTTTCTCCAAATACACTTAAAACCCAATTTTAACTTCATAACCACCATCAACACATATTTTACAACTAGCATATATGTATTCTAAATACTTATATGCATTTGTTTGAATCTAATCACAAACCATTTTAGAACCCCAATTAGAAATGTCTCATGAACAATTCTAGTTCACCTAAAGGTGGTCAAGTGAATCTAGAATAGCAGCCATAGTTCTAAGCTTTAATCTAGAGTTACAAACTCTTATTTTTGTTTCATTTCCAATATAAACATCTTTGACATAATACATAAGCATGTTGTGTTTATACTTCTAAAATATCCTAACACAATTGATTAGCCTTATTTCAACATTAAGCTATATGATCATGCATCTAATACATAAATAAACATAGCTTAGGAGAAGATCAAACATTACCTAGTAAGCTTGATGGAAGATCCAATCTACTTCTCCTTTGTTGAAATCGTCAAAGAACCTCCAAGGTATGCAAGCTCGACTTCAAGATCCAATCTCGATTTCCAACGCAACCAAGCTTCACTTAAAGATCTAATCTTGATTTCTCCTTAATGAAATATTTTAGAGACCTCACAAGCTTCTCTAAACACTTCTCTAACTTAGGCTAATCTCTCAAGAACAACTTGTGTATAGCTTACTTAAGCTTTTGCTTACTCTTAACTTGTTCTTGTACTTGTAATTAAAATCTTCCTTAAGCTTGCTATTTATAGCAAAACTTAGGCAATTTTTAATTAATACAAATTGTAATCAACTTTTTAAATGGCTTAATCTAATTTGTCCAAATATGTATAATTAGGCGTGACTAATCTTCATTGTCTCCTATTTTAATTTAATACAATTAAATCAAGCCAATGATTAGGAAATAGATTAATTAAATGTTTGTCACCTTGATTTAATCTAATTAAATCAAGCCAAAACCATCTATTATTACATACTTACAATTACCATAATATCCTCAAATGGTATAGATAATTATGATTTTACAATTAAGCCCTTGTGTAATTATTGAATTAATCTTATTAGGTCAAAGTAAATAATCATGTTATCTGATAACACTTGATTATCTTAGTTGATAATGTTATTCTCTAAGACATGCCATAAGGTCATAAACATGATTATATGTATGGAATAACAAGAAAAGTGACGGAATCACTTACATTGTTATATGGAGAAATTTTGAAATTTCTTCTTTGGATGAAACTCCAAGCTTGTTGTTTTATTGTTTATTCCTTGGGAGAGTTTCCCTATCATTATTTGACTCCTCCAAGTGCTAGCTTTGTTGAAATTTTTGAAGCAAAAATTTCACAACCAATGGAGAGAAGAATCAGCAATCGAGAAGAGAAATAGAAAGTGTTTCTAAAATTGGTGGTTGTGTGTTAAATGTATTATATTAATTTAGCCAACTAATTACATCAACCTTTGACATTTGATGTAAGTCATATGGTCCCACCACATTTTAAATTCAAAATTTGAGTTGGCTTCCTCAACACACAAATTGACTTGGGCGCACCAAAGTCAAATATATTTTGTGTTCTCAAAACACAAAAAGACACGCAAAGTCATGGGTAATTTTATCGGGTTCGTTTAATTCCGATTAAACGAATTTGCGTCGCGCCATAATTAAATTCAATTTAATTAAATAATTATACCTCATAAAATTATTACGATAGTCGCTTTCGAATTAATTCTAAATTAATTCGTTCGCCCGAATTAAAATCCAGTTTTACTTTCGTATTGAAATCTGATTTCAATTAATATATCTGATATATTATTTTACCCATAAATAAATAAATTAAATAGAAAAATCCAATTTAACTATTAAATTTATTTTATCGATTAATTCTAAATTAATCGCGTTCTCTTTTCTATACGATGTTAATCCCAGATTAATTCTTACCGTAATTAATCACAGGTAAATTTTCTCTCTCGTAATTAATCACAGACTAATTCTATCTGAGTCAAATATCATTGGTGAATCTTTGGGAAGCGACCCAAGAGATTCCTGGATATGTTGGCAGTAAATACGGTTATCGGACTATCCGAACACGTGCGTACCCTGTACCACGTTCTTACCGATTTACAAGACATGATTGGCTTCTAGCAAAGCACCGTGCCTACCCAATTCTCCAGAAATATTCACCGAGAAATATCATCTGTATCAGGCGTAGTAATACTAATATTATGTAATACGTAATACGTAATACGATCCGGTATCAGATGTCACATGCTAGGCCTAGAGCTGGCTCTATGTCTGCCCCGTACGAGGCATATATCGGATCTTGAGTAACTAATCTCTGTAATCGGGAAGTCATGATCTAGTCATACTATCCTGATAGGTGTAGCTTTAAGAGTACTAGTTTCGTATCCTGTGTGACCATCATCTTCATATGACTGCAGTGATACTCTCATCTTGACATCACATCCAATGCACTACGATTCTTAGTAAACCTAATACAGGCATACATAAAATATGTTAAAGCTACAGACGACCGATACTAAAGTAAACTAATTATCGTAAGTAATAGCGACATAAGTCTCAGGTTAAAGATCACATACACCTACCCTGATTCGAATTCACATAGATACATAGTCATACTACCAATGAGATTCTGAGTGGGTCTATCTAGAGCGAACTATTCCCGGTCCAACAGCTAACAGAACCTCTTATTACACTTGCATAAGTATCCAATACCTAAATATATGTGAACTATACCGTTAAGCTTCCATAACGCGTACAAGTGTAATACTAGTCTATTCCACATTATTAATATCCAGTCTCGATAATACTTGGACTAAGGATATTTAATGATTAAACCGTTCGTGGATTAATACTGTCTCATATCTTATTAATCTGATTTAACTATATGGACTTTTATTGTTAATATATATCCAAGTAATCTAATTACAATAATGATAAAATAATAATTTCCTTTTGTCACATAGATAATTTGTACAAAAACATAATTTTTTTTACAAATAGTGATGCTATGGGTCATAATTGTCCAACAATCTCCCACTTGGCCTATAGCCAATCACTCCAGTATCTAACACTTGAACTATGTATTGCTCAGATATAGCCCTCGTTAGCGGATCTGCAATGTTATCATCTGATGTGATCTTCTCGATGTTCACATCACCACGATGTATGATCTCACGAATCAGATGAAATCGTCGAAGTACATGTTTGGATCGTTGATGAGACCGTGGTTCCTTAGCCTGTGCTATAGCCCCATTATTGTCACAATATAAAGGTACGGGCTCAGCTGCTAACGGAACTACTCATAATCCAACTAGCAATTTACGGATCCAAACTATTTCTTTTGCTGCCACAACTGTAGCAATATATTCTGCTTATGTTGTTGAATCGATAACAGTCTCTTGCTCCGTTGTTTAAACAAAATATGTACCCTGATTGTGACTTACAGTCATCTTTGTCGGTTTGGAAACTTGAATCGGTGAACTCAGTCACCTCAAGTTCTCCTTCCCCATAGACTAAGAAAGCATCTTTAGTTTGTCTAAGATACTTAAGGATGTTCTTTACAGCAGTCCAGTGACCATCACCTGGATTGGTCTGATAGCGACTGCATATGCTCAAAGCATACGAGACATCAGGTCGCGTATATATCATGGCGTACATGATTGATCCGACTGCTGAAGCATACATGATTCAAATTATTGCATCTATTTTATTTTGAGTTTTAGGACACATATCCTTCAATAGAGAGATGCCATGTGACACCGGAAGCAGCCCCCTCTTGGACTGATCCATATTGAATCTATTCAATACTTTGTTAATGTATGAGCTCTGGGAGAGTGCCAACAACTTTCTAGATCTATCCCGATAGATCCTTATTCCTAGAATAAAGGCTGTCTCTCACAGGTCTTTCATGAAGAATTTTAATGAAAGCCAAGCTTTCACCGATTGTAGCATGAGAATGTCATTTCCAAGAAGCAATACATCATCAACATATAGGACAATGAATGTCAGTGCGCTCCCACTAACCTTCTTATATACACAAGGATCATCTTCGTTTTGAATGAAACCATATTCTTTTATGATCTCATCAAAACGATGATTCCAAGAACACGATGTTTGCTTTAATCCATAAATGGATCGGTTTAACTTGCAAACCTTGTTTGCATGTCTTGGTATGACAAAACCATCAAGCTATTGCATATAAACATCCTCCAAAAGGTTTCCGTTAAGGAAAGCAATTTTGACATCCATATGCTATATTTCATAATCGAAATATGCAGCAATAGCAAGCATTATCCGAATGGAATTAATCATAGCAACAGGTGAAAAAGTTTCGTCGTAATCAACACCATGTGGTTGATGATAACCTTTAGCTACAAGCCTAGCATTTTATGTTTGTATGTTGCCTACCATGTATTTCTTCTTTTTGAAGATCCATTTACAACCAATAGGCTTAATGCCTTCTAATACATCAACCGATGTCTAAACTTAGTTGGTATACATGGAATCCATTTCGGACTTCATGACTTCTTGCCATAAAGTGGAGTCGATACCTTATATCGCTTCCTCATACATAGCCGGTTCATCTTCCTCAATAAGATTAATGTCTACATGAAGTGAGATCAGAAACTCATACCTCTCAGGTTGTTTTCTGATTCTCTCCGACTTATACGGTTCTTGATTATGGAACAGTCTCATCCCTGATGGACTGTTCGCGTTCCGTGAGGGGTCGGTGCTAGGAATAGTTTCACTCCGATTTTCATTGAGTTCTACTTTCCTCCCACTTACCACTGCATTCATGAATTCATTTTCGAGGAAAACCACATGAAGAGCAACAAATATTTTGTTCTCTTGTGGATTATAGAAATAATATCCTTTCGTTTCTTTAGGATAACCTACAAATAGGCATTTATCCAATTTGGGTTCTTGTTTGGTACTATCCAAACGTTTAACATATGCTCAACATCCCCAAATCTTCAGGAATAAAAAATCTGATTTACTTCTTATTCATATCTCATATGGAGTCTGTTCAAGAGACTTTGATGGAACCTTATTCAAAATAACTATTGCACTGTTTAATGCGTATCCCTAGAAGGAAATCGGTAGCTCTGTGCGACTTATCATTGACCTTACCATGTCCAACAAAGTTCGATTTCTTCGTTCGAACACACCTTTCAATTAAGGTGTTCTAGGAGAAGTCCATTGTGAAAGAATATCATATTCTTTCAAGAAATCTTGAAACTAATTGCTTAAGTATTCTCCACCACGGTCCGACCGTAATGTTTTAATACTTTTATTAGTTTTTTTTTTTTATATTTCGTGTCAAAACTCTTTGAATTTCTCAAAAGTTTTCGACTTATGTTTTATAAGATACACATAACCATAACACGATGCATCATCCATAAAGGTTACAAAGTATTCATATCCACCTCTAGCCTAGCTAGACATGAGCCCGTATACGTCACCATGAACGAGGGCTAACAGCTCGGTGGCACGTACACATTACCACTAAAAGGTGTTTTAGGCATTTTGCCTAACAAACAAGATTCGCAGACATCATATAAATTAGGATCAAATCCGTCCAAGTATCCATGCTTCGAAAATATGGATATATGAGTTTTATTAATGTGTCCCAGACGACATTAGCACAAATAAGTCTCATCCATTTTACTCAATTTGAGCTTTTTGTTTGTCATGTTATATGTTTGAGATTCGTTTATATTCAAAATTCAAAGACCATTATTCACATCTGTTGTACATATCAAAATATCATATTTATAAACAAAACACCCAATGTTCCTGAATACAAAGGTATGTTGGATAATATGACCCATAGCGTCACTATTTGCACAGATCATTGTGTTGCTGTAGCAAATTAACTATGTAACAAGGAAATTGCACTCTCATCATTTGTGATTAGATCACCATAGATATATAAATGAAGAGAGGTCCCTATGATTAGTTCCTGGATTGAGATGATATGAGACAGTATCAGTCCACGAAGGATTAATCATTAAATATCCCTAGCCGTAGTATTATCGAGACTGGACATCAATAATGTGGAATAGGCTAGTATTGCACTTGTGTGCGTTGTGAGGGCACAACGACATAGTTCTCATATATATAAGTGTTGGAGACTTATGCAAGTGCGATAGGAGGTCGTGTTTCACCGATGGTATGGGAAACAGCTTCGCTCTGGATAGACCCTTCGGAATCCCATTGGTATTATGACTATGTGTCTATGGGAGGCCGAAATCAAGGTAGGTGTGTATAGTCTTAACCTGAGACTTGCATCGCTAATACTTACGATAATCGATAAACTTTGGTTTTGGTGGTTGGGGGCCCTGACCAGGTTGTGTGTTCACCACTTCTGGGTTTATCAGAGAGTCGTAAAGTATTGGGTGTGATGTCGAGACGGAAGTATCACTTCAGTCATATTGGAGATGATGTCACGCAGGATACGGTATTAGTGCTCTTAAGTGATGCGCATCCAATCGTGATATTATGACCAGGTCATGAATATCCGATTATAGAGACTAGTTACCAGACATCCGATATGTATTTCGGACGGGGTAGACACTTATCCAGCCCCAGCCCTAGCACGTGACTATCCGATACTGGGCCGATATGCACAATACGATTGTATACTACGCTTGATATAGATCTAAATATTCTTAAAAGGATATGTCCGGAGAATTTGGTAGACTTGGTACTTTGCTAGGAGTAGACCTTGTCTCGTAAATCGGTAGAACGTAGTACTTGGTACGTACGTGATTCGGATACACCGACGACCGTATTTATAGCCAACTTATCCGGAGATCTCATGGGTCGCTTCCCGATAATCCACCGATGACGCACAACTCGCACTCTTGAATAATCTGGGATTAAATAGAAGAGAGAGAAAATTAATCTAGGATTAATTACGGAGATATTTTATCTAGGATAAAATATCGTCTAGAGAGAGATAACGATTAATTTGGAATTAATCGGTAAATTAATATATTCGATATATTAAACGAAATTAGATTTCGACGCGGAATTAAAATTAGATTTTAATTCGGGCGAACGAATTAATTTAGAATTAATTCGTTAGCGACGTGAATAGTGAATTCGCTAGGCGTAATCATTTAATTACGACGCAACAGAAAAATCGTTAATTTGGAATTAACGAACCCGAGCCCGAGTGTGATTGCGAGCGCATTCGTATTTCGAATTCGTGTGCGACATCGCAAGTCGCATCAAGCGTCAAATCAATCAGTCGCATCAAGCGTCAAATCAAAAGTCACTTTGAGTGATTGATTGATTGATTGATTGATGTGATTGATTGATTGAAAGACATGACACTTGACATAAAGTGACATGTGAATAGTTGATGTGCATAGTGTTTACCTTTTTGACTTTTGGAATGCAAATTAAAGGTAAATGAAAATGAAATTCATTGGAATTTCAAGCTAAGTATATAAGATATACTAAATGCATTTCATTTAATACTTAACACACAAATCCATCTCTCTCTTTTCTTTCTCTTTCTCACGCCCAAAGGGCTGAAAAGTTTCTGGTTTTGTTCATCAAAACCGTGAGTTTTATGGGAGGCAATAGTGGGTTTTCATGGTGGAAATCCAAGTGCTAGCACACTTACGAGTCTTGCGAAGTTGGTAGGGAGGTTCACCCATGAGCCGAGATCCATCGGACGAAGCTCGGATCTCCGTTTTCTCAGCTCAAATCTGAAAAACGTGGACAGTGGCCTGCCAACAGTGGGCGTCCTTGGCAGTGAAGTTTTGGGCTTCATTCGTCTCCAAATCGACTCAACCGATCGATGTGAGTATTCCGCTACCTCCGTTGATGTATTCACTCATGTTTTCATGCATTGATTTGATCTTGGGACCTAATAAAAACTCAACAATGGCATCTAGAGCTAAGGTTGCAAGCATGAAATTTTAGGGATTTAAAATTTGGGTAAATGTGATTTGAGCATGATTTGAATGAATTGTTTGTTTGAGTATGCTTATAACATGTTTAATTGCATATTGGTTGGATCAATTTGACGAAAAATGATTTGGAATTATTTTCCCCAAACTTAATGCCATGGCCGAATGTCAATTGAATTTTGGGATCTTGGATTTTTTGATTTTTGATTCATTTGATGAGTTAGAATCGATTAGGTTGATGTTAATTTGAATCGAATTGGATTGGATTTCGAATTGGACAAAAATCCCCAAATCTCTATGTTGGCCGTATGCATGTAATGCCCTAATGTCTTGGTATTTTTTGATTTTGTGACATTGGATGTGTATAAAATCAAATCGGATGTTGATTTAATGTCGATTGTGGGTTCGATTGGATTGAAACCGAATCAGACACAAAATGCATCCCTTGGCCGAGACCTTTAAGCATGTAAATGGGTTTGATTTTTCAATTTGTGTGTTTGACATATGATAATGAAATGAGCATGATTAATTGGACTAATTTGGTGTTTTAGAAATGTTGATTTAGGTCATTGATCATGTAATGCACTTTAGGTAATTAAGTTGCGGAATTGGATTCATGTAATTTAGTTATTTAGGCTTTAAATTGGATTTGGGCTTCTAATGTTGTAATTGGGCCTATTGGGCTTGATTTATCAAGTTTGTTTAGGCCAAATGGATTGGATCCAATTGGGCCTAAAACCTTAACCATAAAGCCCAAATGCGACTTAATGAACCTTTAAAGTTCAATTGGGCCTAATGGGCCAAGATTGATTTACGAGCTTATGGGGTAAATCCCGGATTGGACTTTGGTTATCGGTTTGACCCGAGTTGACCAAAAGTCCACGCCTTAAGAAATCAATCAAAAGCCCATTGGACTTTAATTGAATCGACGTTGGACGTTAATCGGTCTTTGAGACGCGTTACGATTAGATTTGGAATTTAACTCGTAAAAGGTTTATTAAATAAAAGTGTAACATTTAATTTAGAATTGAATAGTGAATTAGTATTAAATACATGTTAAATTAGATTTAATGATGTAGTTTAATTTAATTCATAAATTCGTACTTTAAGTACCTATTCGCAAAAACGAGTTTGACTCGATCAAAATCAAATCGTTATTTGAACATTGGATGATCACTTAATTATCAGATTAATTAATTTGATTAGATTGATTGATAGCATGCTTATATGTGTGAATACTTGGTTGTGTTGAATGAATAATGTATATCGGATGGATATTAGATGGGTGGGCAATTTTAGAATTTGTTGTAATAAATTCGATTTATTAAATTGGACCTGCGTGTCCAGCCTTATCACCTCTATTCTCTTGTATTCTCTTCTTACCTATTCCCCTCTATGTATATGAGGTTTCTTTAGAAGTGTAGTGTAACGGGTAGAAGTAGTACAAGTGCTAGCTTGAGTGAGAAAGGGAGAGATTTGATCTAGGATCAATGTGTAAAATATCCATCCGCATATCATTATTATTTTATTTCATACTAGCTTTATTATGTATTTAGAATGCATGTTAAGGGTGTATGATGATGAGACCTAACAAAGATAATTAAATTGGTAGCCAATTTGCACGCGAAAAACCCTCGTTTTATATTAAGCGATTATCCTTCCATTGAATGATTCTTGTTCAAGATCCTATTGGCATTGGTTTGTTGGCCAAAGTCAAGACCTTGTCAATATGGATGTATTTGAATCATGAGAGTTTTGTTCCATATCGGTGTCTAGTCCAAGTTGTGATTTGTTGGCCAAAGTCAAGATCACTTCTTGTCCAAAGACATTGATTACGAAACTTTCCTTGTCAATGGGTCCCGCTTAACTGGAGTCATTAGGTTTGTTGTGCCAAAGCCAAGGCCTAGATGATTCGGAGGATAAGGTTAGAAAATGTATTGGATACATTGGCATAAGTAATATGTTTAGGACTTGGATGTCCACCTAACCGGATCTGGGAATTGGATTGGATCCAATTGATCTGTGAGATCTACCTGGTTAAGTAACATACAGCTTGTTGGCCAAAGTCAAGGTTGTATGTTATTTGACAGGATCCTAGCCCACTAGGAAACACGGTTTCCCGAGTACTCCACAGAGGGTTAGAGGCTCGACGAAAAATAGTGGGAGGCAAGTATTGAATTTGCAACATTCGTTCAATTACTCGCCATACACGCTCAAACAAATATCATTCGTCAATATTTTATGTTGTTTTAAAAATTTATATAGTTGGACTATATACAAACTCATTCAATATATAGTTGATTTTATAATTGGATTATAGTAATCAATATAATTGAATTAAAATGATAGTTGATTTTATAATTGGATTATAGTCATCAATATTAAAATTATAGTTGATTAAATAATTGGATTATTGTAATCATTATAATAAATAGTACCTTATTAAATTGATTAAATAGTTGGACTATTAAAATCAAGAAAGAATTGAAAAGGTTGAATATTTAAAATATATAATCCTTGGATTAAATGTTTTAAATGATTTAATTTTCAATTGGGAATTAATAATAGGTTAATTTATTTGATAAAATAACTCATTATGACTAAGCCCATAATTAAGCAAATAGTAGAGCATAAAATCTTTGGAAGATTTATGTGATGATGACTTTAGTGTTTAATTAATATACTTATAATAAATCTATCTTTAGATTTAAAAGTATTAAAGTTGCAATTAATAATTCTTAGAGAATTGATTTGACTATTCTGGTGGAGAAAAGTCAAAGTTTGCAATTGGGCATGTAGCACAAGGTGCACATCGTTTTGATATTCTGAAACCCAAGGCTTGGCCAAAGGTTTGTGAAATATTGAAAAGATAATTGACATATCCCAAAGTGACTACCATTTGGATATGGAAGACACGAAGGAATTAAAGAAAGGGCGATGCTCTAACTTTAAAAATTATTTGTCAAAGTTATGTTCACTACTAGTATTGAAATTGGATTTTAAATACTTAGTGTGGTACTTAAAATATATGTATTGATGTTCGGAATCCACTTTGAGCTGGATACTGACTTCAAGCCGAGATTTCTCTGCGAATTGGAAACGGGACGAAAGTCGCTGTTTCGACCGTAGATACCTAAGTTTGGGAACTACCCTTTGGGTATGTACTTAAATTAGGAAATGTTAGAATGTAACTAGTTTGACTAGAGACATTATCCCTATATCAGTGTTTAATCCGTTGCGGATAAAACCTTTATATTCTAGAACACTAAAGTGTTTTATTATATAAAGATGATAGTGAGATAAACACATTAGATGTGAATAACAGAATTTATATTTTGAATATAATAAAATCTCAAACATATAAAAATGACAAATAAATAGCTCAAATTGATTTGATCAATAGAGACTTATTTGCGGCATTGTTGTCTAGGACACAATTAAACGAGACTCGTATATCCACACTTTTGAAGAGTGGGTACTAGGACTGATTTGACTATTCAAATAAGGTCTACGAATCTAGTTTATTAGGTGCAATACCTAAAATACTATTTACTTGGTAATAGTAAAATGGCCACCGATCTGTTAGCCCTATTCATGGTGAAGTTAGTGGGCCCATATCTAGCTAGGCTAGATGTGAACATGGATATTTCGTGACCTTAACGGATGTGGCATCACGTTATGGTTAAGTGTTTCTTTTGAAGAACACAGATCGGAAACTTTTGAAGTTTTCGACACGAAGTATATAAACAGATCGGCTATAGTATTATTCCGCCACGGTTAGACCGTAATGGAAATTACTTAAGCAGTAAGTTTCATACGTACATGAAAGAGTACGGTATTCTTTCATATGAGGACTCCTCCCGAGACACGTCAGTTAGACGGTGTGTCCGAACCAAAAACCGAATTTTTGTTGGACATGATAAGGTTTGTCACGAGTCGCTCTGAGCTACTATTTCCTTCAATAGGATATGTATTAACAGTGCAAAACTTATTTAGAATAAGGTTCCATGAAAATCTGTTTGACAGATATCATATAGGATATGAACAGGAAAGAAACGAGTTTCTCATTCCTGATAATTTGGGTATGCCAGGCATAACGTTTGGATGATACCAAACTATAAGACCCAAATTGGATAAGTGCCAATATAGGTTATCCAAGGGAAACCTTAAGTATAGTACTTATAATCCCACATGAGAACAATGTAATTGTTGCTCACCATGCGGTTTTCCTGAGAGGAATACCGATATGCAGTGGTCAGTGGGAGGATAGTGATACTCGATGAAAATCGGAGTAACACTGTTCAAGGCACGAAGTCCTTAATGGAACAACAAATAGTTCATCAATGATGAACCTGTACCATTAATCTTCAAATACACAAGAAACTAGTAAATCGGATAGAGTCAGAAAACGACCTAGGGTATGGGTTTCTGATCTCACCTCATAAAGATGTCAATCTTTGAAGGCATACCATCCGACTACATTTAGAGGAAGTGATACGAGGTATTGACTCCCCGTTATGGCAAAGTGCCATGAATCGAAATGGATTTCATGTATAACAACTATTTTGGATACTAGTTGTTGTCCGCAAGGCATTGTGCTATGGTACATTAAACGTCTTCAAGGAAGACATACATGGAAGGCAACATACCAACGTACAAAGCTAGGCTTTTGACGGAAAGGTATCGTTATCTACATTGTGTTAATAACGGTTCAACCTTTTACCTGTTGCCATGGTAAATCCATTTTGAAGATGCTTGATGATAACTGTTTATTTCATTTATGAAATGTGTCAGTTATAGATCAAAATCGCTTTCCTGAAAAGGAAACCTTTTGGAGAATGTTTATAACATTCTGACGATTTTGTATAACCGACAAACAAGGTTTGCGGGGGTTATTCGATCCATGTTTGGATCAGTGCAAGCATAAGGTTCTTGGAACTGTCGTTTTGAAATAATCATAATGGTTTATGATTTGACTCAAAACGAAATAATTCTTGTGTATATAAGGAGGTTAGTGGGGAGCGCGCACTGACAGTGAAATTCCCATATAGCTATTGTTGAAAGCTTGGCTTTCATAGATATTCTTTCAATAGAAATTCTCCGTAGGAATTCTGGGGAGTAACAACCTTTATTCAAGGAATAAAGATCTACTGGGATAGATTTGGAGTTGTTAACACTCTCTGGGAAATTGTACATTTAAAATGTACTTGTATTGGTGTCTCATACGCTTCAAGCATATGGAGTCACAATCGGGTTAATCCAAGTGATAGTCACTAGATTAAAGATTAAGAACATCTGTTAGTATCTTAGAGAACTAAAGAGCTGTCTTAAACTATGGAGAAAGGAGAACTTGAAGTGACTGGGATCACCGCTGCAAGTTTCCAAACTATTAAATACTACGGTACTATAAAGTTTGAATAACGGGACAGTGAGCTGGAAATCTTCCAAGCAAGATAACTGTTGCCGAATAAACAACAAATGCGGATTATTGCTGCAGCTGATGAGGCAGCAAAAGAAGCCATTTGGATCGAACATAAATCTAATTAGATTAGATATAGTTCTGTTAGCAACTGAACTAGGCGTCAGCACAGGCTAAGGAATTAAAGGTCTCATCGACGATCCAGATATATACTTCTATATCATCTGATTCGTTCGGATCATACATCGTGGCGATGTGATGATCGTGTAAATCGCGTCAGACGATAATCAAACAAATCCGCTGACGAAAACCTTTCCTCAGTAATTTGAGCGAACCTTACATAGTTCAAGTGTTGGAACACTTGAGTGACTCGCTACGTGCCAAGTGGGAGATTGTTGGATAATATGTGACCCATAGCGTCATATTTGCACAGCTCATTGGTTGCTGTAGCAAATTAACTATGTAACAAGGAAATTGCACTCTCATCATTTGTGATTAGATCACCATAGATATATAAATGAAGAGAGAGGTCCCTATGATTAGTTCCTGGATTGAGATGATATGAGACAGTATCAGTCCACGAAGGATTAATCATTAAATATCCCTAGCCGTAGTATTATCGAGACTGGACATCGATAATACGGAATAGGCTAGTATTGCACTTGTGTGCGTTGTGAGGGCACAACGACATAGTTCTCATATATATAAGTGTTGGAGACTTATGCAAGTGCGATAGGAGGTCGTGTTTCACCGATGGTACGGGAAACAGCTTCGCTCTGGATAGACCCTTCGGAATCCCATTGGTATTATGACTATGTGTCTATGGGAGGCCGAAATCAAGGTAGGTGTGTATAGTCTTAACTTGAGACTTGCATCGCTAATACTTACGATAATCGATAAACTTTGGTTTTGGTGGTTGGGGGCCCTGACCAGGTTCTGTGTTCACCACTTCTGGGTTTATCAGAGAGTCGTAGAGTATTGGGTGTGATGTCGAGACGGAAGTATCACTCAGTCATATTGGAGATGATGTCACGCAGGATACGGTATTAGTGCTCTTAAGTGATGCGCATCCAATCGTGATATTATGACCAGGTCATGAATATCCGATTATAGAGACTAGTTACCAGACATCCGATATGTGTTTCGGACGGGGTAGACACTTTTCCAGCCCCAGCCCTAGCACGTGACTATCCGATACTGGGCCGATATGCACAATACGATTGTATACTACGCTTGATATAGATCTAAATATTCTTAAAAGGATATGTCCGGAGAATTTGGTAGACTTGGTACTTTGCTAGGAGTAGACCTTGTCTCGTAAATCGTAGTAGATAGAACGTAGTACTTGGTACGTACGTGATTCGGATACACCGACGACCGTATTTATAGCCCAACTTATCGGAGATCTCATGGGTCGCTTCCCGATAATCCACCGATGACGCACAACTCGCACTCTTGAATAATCTGGGATTAAATAGAAGAGAGAGAAAATTAATCTAGGATTAATTACGGAGATATTTTATCTAGGATAAAATATCGTCTAGAGAGAGATAACGATTAATTTGGAATTAATCGGTAAATTAATATATTCGATATATTAAACGAAATTAGATTTCGACGCGGAATTAAAATTAGATTTTAATTCGGGCGAACGAATTAATTTAGAATTAATTCGTTAGCGACGTGAATAGTGAATTCGCTAGGCGTAATCATTTAATTACGACGCGACGGAAAAATCGTTAATTTGGAATTAACGAACCCGAGCCCGAGTGTGATTGCGAGTGCATTCGTATTTCGAATTCGTGTGCGGACATCGCAAGTCGCATCAAGCGTCAAATCAATCAGTCGCATCAAGTGTCAAATCAAAAGTCACTTTGAGTGATTGATTGATTGATTGATTGATTGATGGATTGATTGATTGAAAGACATGACACTTGACATAAAGTGACATGTGAATAGGTGATGTTATATGTGTTTACCTTTTTGACTTTTGGAATGCAAATTAAAGTAAATGAAAAATGAAATTCATTGGAATTTCAAGCTAAGTATATAAGATATACTAAATGCATTTCATTTAATATTAACACACAAATCCATCTCTCTTTTTCTTCTCTTTCTCACGCCCCAAGGCTGAAATTGAAAAGTTTCTGGTTTTGTTCATCAAAACGTTGAGTTCAAGGGAGGCAAGAGGGGTTTTCATGGTGGAATCCAAGTGCTAGCCCACACGAGTCTTGCGAAGGTGGTAGGGAGGTTCACCCATGAGCCTGTTAGTGTTCCAGAACAAAATAAGGATCTAATAAGCATGCATAATAAAAGAGTTGATCATTATAAGGTGCGGAATATACTTACAATGAGTGTTGGAGCTTTTAAAATTTTGAGATCTTGGATCTCCAAGATCCAAGCTTTAGGATGAATCCAAGCTTTATGATGATTCCAAGCTATTGAGGAGTTTCCCTATCACCTTTGTTCACTTCCAAAGTGCTAGCTTTGTTGATTTGAAAACAAATCAAAGAGAGGAGAGTAGGAGAAGTTTCGGCCAAGCCAAGGTTCTTTAGGGTTTTGTGTTTTTTGTGTTTGTGTCTTTGTCACAAATGTTACCAAAAAATTGAAATGCCTTTTATTATTTACCAAAGGTGAAACCATTTCACCTTTTACCCAATACAAGGTAGAGATTGGTAAGTGGTTTACATAAAGGCAAAACAAGGTAGTTGTGTGGTGGGAACACCCACCACACTTTGGCTCCAAATATTTGAATCCGAAATTCAAATATCTC
>SKCR01053329.1:0-60829 GCA_019454045.1 Zanthoxylum bungeanum | reverse complement strand
TTTATTCTGTGAATGGGGTGTATGGGCGTGAGGGGTGGTTTAGTGAGAGAGAGGCGAGGCCGATAATTTGTTTAAGATTTAGGCGGGAATAAATTTTAAAACTGAGACCGAACGAGTGAACCCGAAGCTTAGCGAGCGAACCAAATCCAATAAAATATCAATTCTTGACCCTTCCCTTCCGACATCCGTTCCCCGCGACTTCCGTAACTTAAAAGGTAGTGCCTCCGTTCGAGGCTCATCATCAGGACTTACATACAAAAATACAGTGCCTACAGTCGCCCCCACTTTGATGGGACTTGTGCAGTGTGTGACAATGACAATCCTATCAAAGTTATGCAATGTATTTTTACTTACCTGGCTCGCCAGCTGCCACCTGACTTACCTGCTGCTTCGAGCTGAGTTGATGATGTAGTGGACCTCGATCCTGGGACGCATCCCAATAACTGCAACCGACAACGGGGGCCTCGACCCTGGGACGTATCGCAATACCGCTGACAAAATGTGGGCCTTGACCCGAGGACGCATCCCCAAACTGCTGATGATGATGCGGGCTTCGCCCCCTGGGATTCATTCCCGAAAACTGCTGACAATACGGGCTTCACCCTCTGGGATTCGTTCATGAAACTGCTGGTGATGTGGGCATCAACCCTGGGATTCATTCCAAGACTCTGACGATGTGGACCTCGGCATTAGGATTCATTCCTGGATTCATTCAAAATTCTGACAATGCGGGTCTCGACCCTGGGATTCATTCCAAAACTGAGATTCTTTCTCGGATTCATTCCAAACTGAGATTCATTCTCGGATTAATTCCAAAAACTGAGATTCCTTCTCGGATTCATTCCAAAACTGAGATTCCTTCTCTGATTCATTCCAAAGCTGAGATTCCTTCTCAGATTCATTCCAAAGCTGAGATTCCTTCTCGGATTCATTCCAAAACTGAGATTTTTTCTCGGATTCATTCCAAAAACTGAGATTCATTCTCGGATTCATTCCAAAGCTGAGATTCATTCCCGGATTCATTCCAAAGCTGGGATTCATTCTCGGATTCATTCCAAAAACTGAGATTCATTCTCGGATTCATTCCAAAGCTGAGATTCATTCCCGAATTCATTCCAAAGCTGAGATTCATTCTCGGATTCATTCCAAAAACTAAGATTCATTCTCGGATTCATTCCAAAGTTGAGATTCATTACCGGATTCATTCCAAAGTTGTGATTCATTCTCGGATTCATTCCAAAACTGAGATTCATTCCCGGATTCATTCCAAAGCTGAGATTCATTCTCGGATTCATTTCAAAACTGAGATTCATTCCCGGATTCATTCCAAACTGAGATTCATTCTCGAATTCATTCCAAAAACTGAGATTCATTCTCCGATTCATTCCAAAACTGATATTGATGTTGATGTGGGCCTCGCCCCCGGGACTCATCCTCTAAACTGATACTGGTGTGGGCTTCGCCACCTGGGATTCTTTTTGAAACTAATACTGATATGGGCCTCGACCCTAGGATTCATCCCCAAAACTGATATTAGTGATGTGATGGTTTATTTCAACATACCATACGCTTCTCATGAGACAATCCTGATAGTTAGGCATAATCTCGCCTCCAACGAATGCTTCATGTCGAAACTTGAGAACCTTCAAAGTACTTGATGCACTCAATTCCGATCGTCTGAATAGGTGATCTAAACTAGACTCATAGTGTGTGTGTGCCAAGACTCTTTCACAGCTTATTCCTTAAGTAAGCCAACTCGATGATTTTGTCTCGGAGAATTGGGTAAGTGGGTCTAACTAACCTAGATGTCTTAATCACACTCTGTGATTACTTCGTCATACTCAACATGATATGGTATTTTTTTTTTCTTGTCTCTTTCTTTTCATTCTTTTTCTCTTTTCTTTCTTTTTGTTTCTTTGACACACCTACCCTTTAAGGTAGCATTTCTCCTCATGGTGGTCATAATACTCGCCCATGGATAGCTTCACGCTTATCGGTTATAATCGGTCTATTTTTCTTTCTTTTTCTTTTCATAGCAGAGAATTTTTTTTCCTTGTTTCTGACCATATCATATATCGTAGCATAAGTAAACCAGGATGGACATCCAGACAAACGGTCATTCACTGATCCACCATCTCTTCAACTAGTCATCATGCCAACCACTCAGGCTTCTACTGTTGAGATCCCGTGATCCAGTGCTCATGAGTCTAGCCGAGATCAATCTATTGAGAATACTGGATGAGAGCACATCTCGTACTTCTTGTTTCTAAGGTTTCTCCCTACAGCAAACAATGTCATCACCAGACATATGTCTAACTATCAAAGACTTATCTCCATGGAATTCTTCATTTCAACTGCTGAAAACATGGGCTTCGCCCCCTGGAATCCATTCCCGACACTGATGGGCCTCAACCCTAGGATTTCTTCCCGAAACTAATACCGATTCATTCTTGAAACTGATAACACTGTTGCTGCTTCTGGTTGGCTTGCCTTTGCCGCTTTCTCTTTTTTCTTCTTTGAAACCTGCGAATGTAAAACGACAGAATAAAGACGTGTGCATGCGATGCGTACGTATGCAAGTGTACAAGTACTCCCTGTTTCTGGTGGGTTAGACCCTCATTGTGCTCATTGGCGCCGTGTGCCTACACGTGTCTCCAGTCGCCCCATTGGGGTTCGCTTCTCTTTTACCGGAACCGGCAAACATAGAACAGACAAAACATAAAAGAATGCAAGTATATTACGTGTATATATGCATGAATGAGTTTCCTATCCCGTCAGGTTAGGTCTTCTGCTAATTCTCTTGGTGACTGCTCAGTCTTTTTTCCTTCAGGCAAAGTACAACTTCAATTTGCTTCGATCGACTCGGTGAACTCATTCTCCTCTAAATCTGGCAGTCTCACTGCCCCATTTCCCAATTTCTGAATGGCTACACTGTCTTTTCTACTTACTTCTTCTGAGGATTCCCCGTGTTCTAAACATCGTCGAGTATCATAGTACCAGGGTTGAATGCTTTTGTCAAATATACTCATATTGTGCAGGTTGAACGAATGAGACTCAGGCAAGTAAGCGAAATGATTGTCTTTATTATCAAAAGAAAAGGTTCGAACAAGTTGACAAAATCAATGATGGGTCATAATTGAATAAGATCAGGGAAATAAACATCCTCATAATTTGCAACTTCATCTTCCCCTATTTTCTTGCTTCATTCGACCAGCAGCTTCTCCAATTTCAGTAGTTCTTCTGTCAATTCACCTTTGTCACTGTCTGAGAGGTTTTCCCAAAGATCCTCCCTCTGCTTTATTTCACTTTTACCACTGTTGCCCCGTATCCCCATGCGAGAAGTTTGGTAGTTGTGGGTTTGAAGGACACCGCTGTCAGGTAGGCCAGAGTTGATCATGTGGGTGGGTGGAGATTTCCTATGTGCATTGGGTTGTTCTTTTTCAGGATCAGGTATTTTGTGGGCATCAATTAGGTCTTGGATTTCATGTCGGAGGCGGGAACATTTGTTAGTTTCATGGCCATATCGTTGGTGGAGGTCACAATAAAGTCTCACATCGAGGTGTGGCGGTAGGGGGTTTGGTAGTGGTTTAGGCTCTAAGGGAATTATGAGTCCTTGCTTTTCCAGCTTCTTAAACACCTCTGACAAAGGTCTACCAAGCTTGGAGAATCGTCTATCTCTAACAGGGGCAACCTCAGGGGAAGTGGGCTTGGTCTTTGAAGGTTCCTCGATGATCTTTCCACTCTGGTTGCACAACTTTCTGTCACTGGCTATACGTGGTACATTAAAATTGGCCACAACATCGGTCAAAACTTGCAACTGCTCAGCAATTTTGGCTACTTTAATCTCCAATTGATCCAGGCGGGATCTCTCATTGGCTAACTTGCTCATGTTGAGTGACGGTCTCTTGACGAGTCTCTATGATTTCCTAACCCAACGGGAATCTATGATGGCTCTTAAGACACAAAAGGGTTAACATGATGCGTGTATGCATGAAATGCGTGAGATACGTGTGATGCAGAAAATACATATATAAGTTGGCCTATCGTCATTTTAAAGCATTCAATCACATCATTGCGCGGTGCAAACTTGTCCTAGTTGAAAAGGCCCAACAAGTTTATACTTTTGCAATAACATGGCTAAACGACTTCAAATAATAAGAGGCCTAAACACAAAATGGCCCATCGGCTTTTTAGAAGCTTTTGGCCCAATTGTCAAAGGACATAAACTTGTCCCAGTTTAAATGGCCCAACTGAATCCAAATGACGATGGTCCTAAACACAAGCATAAATAATTTCTAAGAGTCATACAACTAAGGTTCACATGTAGGTTTCAGGAGTGTAAACAAAGGCTCTCACTGACGAAGGATTGCCCACAACTAGGACTCCCCACTTAAGGGTTCAAACGACCAAGTGAGCGCACATTTTTTATACCTTAAGGTACGTGCCAACGAGTTATGGTGTGTGACTGACTGTCAAATGGATTCTCGTTGTAGATTCCCCAGAGGGAGGGTGGAGCAAGCTCTCTTAAATACCCAAGCCTCTTAGGCTCTTATCGCTTGGTGTCAGGAATAAACAACGAGTCCTCCAAATTAGTCCATCACAGTAAGCTACGAGTAAATGATTATCTAGGTGCCTTCACAGCTTTTCCTTATAGAAAGGTAGTGAGTGAAGGAAGACACCAAATCATAACCAAGCCTTAATAATTACCTTTGATTAAATTCCCTTAACCCACACTAGACATGGTTAATTAAAGCACAAATCACAAATATTACAAGACATTATTTCGAGGCCGATTCTCTATCCCCAGTGGAGTCGCCAGACAGTAGACAACAGAAACTGGACGACGATGTTCCAGGCTCGCGGCCCGATCGGGAGTACGGATTAGCCCGCGGGGGAACTAAACCGGAGAATAAAATGGAGTCGCCACCTGGTGTGAACCGGGAAAATGATTTAAGGCCGCACTCACCCCTCGCAAGGGAAGACCTCAAACCATTGGGTTCAGAATGGTCCCTTACTTATGCCACTTGTAATGAACGGATTTGTGCAATAATTTAACTAAGTCTACACAACATACATGTCCAAGAATAACCTAAATCTAGTTTGCATTCATAAAAATAAATCCTATGTCTAAGTCATCATGCTTGAAAAGTAAGTATCCCAACTGCAAACATACAATATCACACAATGAGCATGTTGGATCATCAAATACAAAGAACAAATAACATCCTAAACATAAACGCAATTTAATTCCTATTGTGAAAGAAAATAACTAAATCATGCATAAAAATAAATAACACACAAAATTAAATCATGCTTAAGAAATAGATAACATACTAGCAACTTAAATAAATAACATGCTAACGACTAATCACGCTCAAACACAAGATTGGACGAAACGAAACATGTGTGTCTCTCAAATGGCACGTGGCATTGTATCCCGAGTGCAAACCGCAATACCGTCCATTTGGATTCGGCTACGGAATTTACGTCCGGG
This sequence comes from Zanthoxylum bungeanum, assembly GCA_019454045.1. Taxonomy (NCBI): domain Eukaryota; kingdom Viridiplantae; phylum Streptophyta; class Magnoliopsida; order Sapindales; family Rutaceae; genus Zanthoxylum; species Zanthoxylum bungeanum. The sequence goes on along the minus strand of SKCR01053329.1, from coordinate 55,335 downwards.
TTTCCAACCGATATACCGCAAGAGAGAACACATATTCCGTTCATTCGGAAATCACATCATGCACCAATTCACAATACTTATGCGAAATAAAGTAATAAAATAACTAAAAATAAAGGATGATAAATAAAATGGTGCCCTCAGGTCTAACATTTTAAGTCGCTTTCCAGGAGTGCGTTTCACGGTGCCAGAAGGGTAATCATTTCTGCTGTTTTCACTGGTCCACTGCATTCACTATTTTCACTATTTTCGCTGATTCGATGTTTCCACTATTTTCACTTGCGATTTCCGCTCGCTGTTTTCTCAGTTTTTTTATTGCAGTTTTTAGGCTATCTTTGGGCCGATTTAAGGACGGTTTTTGGGGCAGTTTTATGTCTTGGTTCATGGATGTTTCTCTGTAATGGGCTGCTATTTTTGGGACTGTTGTGTTGCTATTTCACGTGTGCAGTTTGGTCGGTTTTTGAGAGGCTGTTATTTGTGTGGATTTGAGGGTTGTTTCAGGCTTATTATGGTGCGGTTTAGGTGCAGGTCAGGGGACTACATGGGGCTGTTATTTGCGTGAAATATGGGATGTTGAGGCAGTGTTTGTTGGTGTGAGGTTTGTTTATGGCGTGTGTGAGTGGACTCGGCGAGAGTTGGCTGCTGTGGTGGCTTAATGACGTGCTGTTGAGTGGTTTAAAGGCTATTACGTGAGTGGAGGGTTTGAAGGTTATTACGTGAGGGTTCTTTGAGTGCAGGTTTTTGTGAGGGCTGTTTGTTTTTTATGTGTAAATCATGGCTATGGTGTGCGTGGGGCTAGGGCATGCGTGAAGAGGCGTTAACTTGGTTGTGTCGAAGGTTCCTTGGTGCCGTGACCGGTCTTGATTTGTAAGGGGATCGGTGAGGGGCTGTTGCGTGGAAGGGTAAGTATTTGTTGCAGCTTGTGGGCGTTGATGGCTGATCTAGTGGCTATTTTCACGTGAAAGGGGCTGTATGCAAGGGTGATATGGTGCGTGAACTGTAGTGTGTATTCTTGAGCTGCAGTGTGTGTTCGTGAACTGCTGTGTGTGTTCGTGAAGGGTTTATTGATGGCTTATCGTGCAGGATGAGGGGCAGATGTGCAACTGCCTTGTCCCAGACAGTAGAAACCTTCCATGGACAGCCCCAACCTTTTAGCATCCTTCACTTGGACAGCACCAACTGCCCCATGTCTCAGCAAACTTCCCTTTGGACAGCGCCAACCGCCCCCACACATACAGCCCACCCAAGCCATGCATGCATTTCGAGTGCTTTATTGCTGTCAATGCCACTCGCGCCCCATTACTCTCAGGCAACCAATCTAAGGGGCTAACAAACCACCCCACCTGAACTAGATGAGGCCCTCGTCGCAACTGAATCAAGGTAGGCTTGGACTATGCCCTCAAACGGCCACAGTGTTGTGTTTCTCTCCCAAGTTGCGTCTTCTTCCGTGCAACCCTTCTACTGAACCAAGAAATCAGTCTGCCGATTCTTCTTGCTTTGCCCCATCACCATATGATCCATAATCTTCTCAATTTGTTTTTCGAATTGTTTTCGAATTGTTAGAGGAGCTCTGCTTTTTTGAACCCGACTCTCATCATTTTTTTAATGGAATGGCTTCAAGAAACTCACATGAAATGTATGATGCACCTTGATCCTATCTGGTAACCTAAACCAATAAGCTACTTCGCCAATCCTTTTCATTACTTCAAAAGGACCATCATATTTTGGTACCAACCCACGATGCACTGTTTTGCTACTAATTTTCTTCCAAATCTGGGGAGTCAATTTCAGTAGCACTCGATCACCCACCTGAAATTCCAGCGGCCTCATTTTCTTGTTAGCATACTTCCTCATTCGGCGCACTGCCTTCTCAAGGCTATCCCTCACCTCTTCCAGCAACTCATGCCTCACACGCGCAAATCTATAGGCAGCAGGGCACTTGCCCCCAGTGCGCTGCTTGATCACTTCGTGCGGAGTCAGCGGCTGTTGCCCCAACACTATCTTAAAAGGTCTCATCCCCGTTGATGAGCTCTTGTGCAAGTTGTATGAGAACTGAGCTACATCTAACAGCTCCACCTAATTCTTCTGACTTGCGGTCACATAATGTCTCAAAAATTCTTCCAGTAACCCATTCACCCTTTCGGTTTGACCATCTGTCTGAGGATGATTTGCCATAGAAAATTTTAAGTCTGACCCTATCAAGCCAAACAACTCAGTCCATAACCGACCTGTGAACCTTGCATCCCTGTCACTCACTATGTCTTGTGGCAACCCAAAATGTTTCACCACATCTTTGAAAAATAAGCGTGCAGTCTCATCCGCAGGGCACGCGTGTTGCGCAGCTATGAACACAACATATTTGGAGAATCGATCCACTACTACCAACACTGAGCCATACCCCTGCACTACTGGAAATCCCCCAATAAAGTCAATAGAAACACTTTTCCATGGCTGTTCCGGAACGGGCAGAGGTTGTAGCATCCCTGCCTCATTCTTTCGCTCTGTTTTGTGCAACTGACACACTAGGCAAGATCTCACGTAGGCCTCAATATCATGTTCCATCCGGGACCAATACAAACTCCGAGCTAGCAAAGCCAAGGTTCTCTCAACCCCTGGATGTCCCGCCCACTGAGCATCGTGTGTCTCCCTCAGCAACTCCCTCATGAGGTTCCCATAACTAGGGACAAAGAGCCTTCCTCCCTTTGCATAGAGTAAACCAGCGTCAACCCAATATTTTCGGACCTGACCATCAATAACTTTCCCCAATAGTCATTGATAAACCTGATCCAACGGTGATACCTCCCTTATTCTATCAAGAAAGTCACTCTCCAAAAATGAAACTGCCGCCACTGTCTCCACTACAGCATTGCGACTAAGAGCATCCGCAACTTGGTTATGCCTCCCAGGTCGGTGCTCCCATTCAAAATCAAATTTAGCAAGCATCTCTTGCCACCTCGCTTGCTTAGGACTCAATTTCTTATGTGTCTTGAAGAAGGTGTTCGCAACATTGTCCGTCACTACCCTGAAGTGCGAACCCAACAAGTAATGCCGCCAGATGTCTAGGCAATGAACCACTGCCGTCATCTCCTTCTCATGTGCTGAATACCACTGCTCGGCATCCTTTAGTTTTCTATTTTCAAAGGCAACCAGATGTGAATTCTGCACCAATACACCCCCAATGGCCCGGTCAGAAGCATCATTGTACACCTCAAATGGTAAGTCGAAGTCCGGAAATCACAAAACAGACTATGCCGCTACTGCCCCCTTCAAATTCGCAAATGCCTCCTGACATTGCACACCCCACACCCAATTTTGTTCATTTTTCAGCAAATCAGTCAAATGAGCCACCCGTTTGGAATATCCCTTGATGAACTTACGGTAATAGTTGGCCAACCCCAAAAATGACCGCAACTCAGCAAATTTACAAGGAGTAGGCCAATCCCAAATGGCCTGGACCTTTCTCTCATCCATGCGAACTTGCCCCTGACTCACCCAATGACCCAGAAACATTACTTCTTGTTGGGCAAATTCACATTTTTCTATCTTAACATACAGTGCATGCTGTCTCAATTTCTCCAACACCAATCTCAAATGATGCAAATGATCACCAATGGTCTCACTATATATTACTATGTCATCCAAATACACAACAACAAATTAGTCCACAAACTCAAACAACACATCATTCATCAAATTGCAAAAAGTAGCCGGTGCATTAGTAAGTCCGAAAGGCATTACTAAAAATTCAAATGACCCATACCTTGTCACACAAGTAGTCTTCCCCTCGTCCCATTCGGTAATCCGAACTGCCTATATCCTGACCGCAAATCCAACTTCGTGAAATATAATGCTTTGGACAATCGATCAAAAAAATCTGCCACCAACAGAATTGGATACTTGTTCTTGATTGTGACCTTGTTCAAAGCCCGGTAATCCACACACATCCGCAAGGAACAATCTTGCTTTTTCTGGAATAGGACATGTGCACCATAAAGAGCTTTAGAGGGCTGGATCATCCCAGCATCAAGCAAATCTCCCAATTGCTTGCGCAATTCAACTAATTCTAGAGGACTCATCCGGTAAGGTACTTGGGCAGGTGGCCAAGTACCAGGGTCCATCTCTATTTTTTGGTAAGTAGGTCTTCGAGGCGGAATGGACTTTGGCAACTCTGGAGGCATTACATCATTGTATTCCATCAATAGTTCTGCAACCACATCTGGCGCCTCGACTGTTTTCCCCAATTTAACTTTAATGAGTGCAGCCAAGTAAGTTTTTTCCCCACACTTCAACCCACTCTCAATCTGTAAGGCTGATACAAGCTTCTGTTATCCCACAGCCCGGTTACTCCCACATACTTTGCCAACAGCCGGGACAAAGCATGGTTGATCTTCATCCCCTATCATAAGAACCGCCAAGTAAAACATCACTGCAACCTTGGCCTGGATGAAAAACTGATTCCCCAAAATCAACTCAAAATCATCCAAAGGTACCACCATTAACGTGCATGAGCCATGCCACTGACCAAGTTGTATCATTACACCTGTAACTGTGCCTTGAACTTGCTTCGCTGTCGAGTTGAAAGCCTTAATGCTACTCCCCGATTTAGTCAATTCAAAGCCCAACTTCTCGGCAACGCCCACCGCAACAAAGTTGTGTGTAGCCCCAGTGTCCATCATTGCCCTTACTGTTTTCCCATTAATGAGAACTTGGACATACATCAAACCATTATCAAATCTGTCTTCACGAATCACATTTACTAATTGAAGAGGGTTCATCCGACTAGGCCCTACCGACTCTCTTTCCCCTTCCTTGCCCATCTCTGCAGCCACTAGTGCATTCAATTTCTACTTTTTAGGGCAATCCCTTGCCCTATGTGGACCATCATAGATGAAACAACCCTTGTTGTTGTTGTTCACACCTTTGAACTTGCCATCATCTTGTGACTTCCATTTTCCCTCTTTGTTCTTCTTCTTTTCCCCATTCTCCGAATCTTTGTACTTCTCTTTCCCTTTGCCCTTTGGATCAGGTTTGGACTTGGTTGAAGAACTAGGCATATAGTCCACAAGGCAATCTGTTGCTGCCATGGCTGCGGGCAAGTCACGCACACCTTGCCTCCGCAACTCGTTTTTTGCCCAAGTTTGCAATCCAAACATGAAATTAAATAGCTTGTCCTCCTCTGACATGTTCCTTATGTCCAACATTAAGGAACTGAACTACTTCACATATTCCCGAATAGAACCAGTTTGCTTCAAACTTTTCAAACTTTCCCTTGCAATCCACGCTGTGTTGGTAGGGAGGAATTGATCATTCAAGTCATTCTTCAGCACCTCCCATGTGGTTATTGTGTGACGACCTGCTGTCTCATCATCATCTAACCGAGTTTTCCACCATAATTTGGCATCACCAGCCAAGTATATGCTCGTGATGGTCACATTCTCTGTCTCTAAGACATGAGCAGCCTTGAAGTACTGATCCATGTCCCATGAGAAGTTCTCCAACTCCTTTGCATTCCGAGCACCACCAAATGGTTTTGGTTCAGGAACCTTTAACTTGGTTGTCCAATAGGTTGTCCACGCCCCAATGCCCTCTTTAGAAGAGCGATTTCCCCCATCATATCCTCCTTACTCACTTTCCACGCCTCCACCAGATCCACACAATCACGGGTGACTATAGCAATGCGTTCCTCCGCATCAACCCTTTACGTTTCAAGTGTGTTCCGAAGGCCAACAATTTCCTCTGCAAATTGCTCCATTACCAAAAACAACGGAGGAGCAGTCTCTTGGCTAGACTCCCCAATGAGTGCCTTCAACTTAGCCACTCGCTCCTTCAGTTCAGCGTTAGATCCGCCCGCCATCAGCCCAAGATGACGCTCTGATACCATTTGTCACACGGGTAAATTTCGTCCCCAAGTTTTCTTAGCCAAGTGCGGCACTAAGTTCCCTAACTTAGTCAGCCTTCCCAACACCCACTCACGCAAGTCACTCTCAAAGACTCCCGCAAGCCATAAACAACAACACTCGTAATGTTCACACACCCACTCGGCAAGCACACAAGCAACCACACATCAAGTAAATACAACTCACAAGCTTTACAGGCAAACGCCCAACCTTTTCTTTACTAACCCAAGTAATTACAAGGAACCGTGCAAGATCACACAGAGGCTTACAATGAACATACAAATCATGCACCAACACTATGTCACTGTATCTCTCCTATCTCTCTCTGCATGATTTTCACATACAACATATATACTAGTGGCAGTTACACCCCAACTGCCCTAGGGTGTGCTGGCCCAATGGGCACCAGCCAAATACTCTCACAACAGTTACATCCCAACTGCTATAGGAATGCTTAACTTGAAAGTCCACACACACACACACAAGCCTATCTCGAAATTCCCTCACAAGCCTTCCACACATTTCCCACATGTTCCATGTGGGGTGGTTACCTTCAGTTTTCCTGTAACTGCATGCAACTGCTTCCCTTGTGTTGCATGTGAGACAACTCTCTTGCATGTGCAACTATGCGCAACGGCCTTGTCCCAGACAGCAGCAACCTTCCATGGACAGCCCCAACCTTTTAGCATCCTTCACTTGGACAGCGCCAACTGCCCCATGTGATGAGCGGAAAATATATCAATATTTACCTCCCCTTTAACTTAATATTTTGTTTAGTTTCTCGGGTTTGATGAACGTTTTGATGTGTTTTACTTTATTTTGAAGATAAAATAATATCGGATCTCAATAAAATCATTTAGGACGAAATATGGGTCAAATAAGGGCAATTATTGGACTTGATATTTTAATTTTGGAGATTGGAAACTTGAAAGGGCGTTTTTGACGAAGTGCAGTTTTGGAAATTCCAGTTTTGCGCATCTGTCGTATTTTGGGCATAAAGGTTTACTCCGATATCGGATTGAGCTGATTCAAGTTCCAGATTAAAGAAGACTCAAAGATCTACAGCTTTGAAAGACTAAATAATTTCGAATTCGGACAATTTCATGCCCGAAATTGATGAACCATCCAGAAGTGTGTTGTGTGTAATTATTAAAGTCACTTTCAATCATTTTCAAAGCAAAAAAAATAATAAAAATTATCAAATCATCACCAAACATGATAAGAGATTAGTGGAGCAATTAATAATGGATTTGTTGGAGTAATTAGTGGAGCAATTAATAATTGATTTGGTGGATGATTTGATGGAGGCAAAATTTTGTCTATAAATACCAAGCCATTTCATTTGTAAAATTCATACTTTCTTCTAAGGAATTCCTTAAGAATACTAATAAGATTGTATCTTGTTTGTTTATTTACAGCTTTCAGTAATTAATTTCCGCTTTCGCACTTTTTTTTCTTTACTTTTCAGTTTTTACTTTACGTAATTTACTTTTACGCACAATACTTTTCTTTCTTTAATTTTCAGCAATTTACTTTTCAGCAATTTACTTTTCAGCAATTTACTTTTCAGCAATTTACTTTCAGCATTTACTTTTCAGTAATTTACTTTCAGCATTTACTTTTCAGCATTTAATTTTCAGTATTTAATTTCAGCAGTTACTTTCCGTCATTTAATTTTCAGTATTTAATTTTCAGTAGTTTACTTTATGTCTTTTATTTTATTTAAGTTTTTTTTTACTACCTGTAAATATGTGTCGTAACTAAGCCAGTTATCTGGGGTTGTGATGAAATCCAATATCACCGGTTTATAAGGGGTTATATTATAGTTTGGGTAACATAAAGATTTATTTATTGAGTCTTAATCTTAATATTTTTTCATTAACTGGCCATTAATAACATTGATGTGGTAAATCTAAAATGAACTAGACATAGGGATTTTAAGTTTAAGACCTTAGACTCAATAGCCTACGATCTTCCTTGAGGATAGATAACCCTTTAATAGATTTCCTTACATGATAGACATATACCTGTCGGGTGGGGGTAGCCATAATTGGAACTTTTGGCCAAGCCTTGGCCTTCTAGAATATCGAAGTAAGGTGCGCCTTGCGCTACTTGCCTTATTGCAAAGTTTGACTTTATCTCCTTGGGAATAGTCATCAACTCTCCAAGAGTTATTATTGCCATTTGGTACTTCTAAAATCTAAGTATAGATTTATGAAGATCCTTCAATTTCTTTATCATACTTTAAGGATCTAATCCTTATTTCTGATTAAGAAATTAAGGAGTCTACAGCGACAAGCTTAATAGATTAAGCACTAAAGTTATCATCACATAAATCTTCCAAAGATTATGCTCTACTATTTGCTTAACTCCGGGCTTAGGCCTAATATGTTATTTTATCAAATAAAGTAACTTATTAGTTTTCAGGACCATCCTGAAATTTTATTCCCAATTTGAAAATTAAACCATTTAAATACATTTTCCTTAGGATTATATTTTAAATGTTAATCTTTCAATTATATCTTGATTCTAATAGTCTAACTATTTAATCAACGATTTAGGTACTATTTATTATAATGATTATTATAGTCCAACTATTTAATCAACTATAATTTAATAGATTAAAATTCAATTATATTGATTACTATAATCCAATTATAAAATCAACTATAAATGAATAGTTTGAATACAGTCCAACTGTTAATTAAAACAAAGTTTAAATATTAGTCCAACTAACATTTAATTTATTTGACGAATGATATTTGTTTTGAGCGCGTATGGCAAGTAATTAAACGAATATTGCAAATTCAATTCTTGCCTCCCACTATTTTTCGGCGAGCCTCTAACCCTCTGTCGAGTACTCGGGAAACCGTGTTTCCTAGTGGGCTAGGATCCCGTTAAATATCACACAATCTTGACTTTGGCCAACAAATTGTATGATAATTAACTAGGTAGATCTCTAAGACTAATTGGATCCATCCAATTCCTAGATCCAGTAGGAGGACATCCAAGTCCGAAACATATATCTTATATATGCCAATACATCCAATGTATTACCTAACCTTTTTCTTCTGAATCAACTAAGCCTTGGCTTTGGCACAACAAACTTAGTGATCCCAGTCAAGCGCGACCCATTGACCATGGAAAGCTTCGTAATCAATGTCGATGGACAATAAATGGTCTTGCCTTTGGCCAACAAACCACAACTTGGACAAGACACCAATATGGAACAAAGCTCTTGTGATTCAAACACATCCTCGATGGAAAAAGGCCTTGAATTTGGCCAACAAGCCAATGCCAGTCTCGGATCTTGAGTAAGAATCACTCAATGGAAGGAAAAACGCTTAATATTTGCGAGGGTTTTTCGAGTGCAAATTGGCAACCAATTTATTATCTTTGTTAAGGTATCATCATCATACACCCTTAAACATGCATTCTAAACACATAATAAAGCACATATGAATAAAATAATAATGATATGCGGATGGATACTTTACACATTGATCCTAGATCAAATCTCTCCATTTCTCTCTCTCGCTAGCACATGTATTACTTCTACCTGTTACACTATACTTCTAAAGAAACCTCATTTACATTGAGGGGAATATGTGAGAAGAGAATACAAAGAATAAGGAGGTAATAAGGCTGGACACGCAGGTCCAATTAATAAATCAAATTTATTGCAACAATTTCTAAAATTGCCCCACCCATCTAATATTCATCCGATATACATTATTCATGCATCGCAACCATGTATTCACACAAGCATGCTATCAATCCATCTAATAAAATTAATTAATCTGATAATTAGTGATCATCCAATGTTCAAACAACGATTTGATTTTGCTCGAGTCAAACTCGTTTTGCGAATAAGTACTCAAAGTACGAATTCTCGAATTAAATTAAAATTAAATCCAATTCAATTTGTATTTAATACTAATTCGCTATTTAATTCCAAATTAAATATTACACTTTATTTAATAAACCTTTACGATTTAAATTCCAAATTTAATCGTTACGGGTCTCAAAGCCGCGATTAACGTCAAACGTCAATTTAATAAAAGTCCAATGGGCTTTTAATTATTTTCTTTAAGGCGTGGACTTTTGGTCAACTCGAGTCAAACCCAATAACCAAAATCCAATCCGGGAATTACCCCATAAGCCTAGAAATCAATTTTGGCCCATTAGGTCCAATTAAAATTTAAAGGTCCATTAGTCGCATTTGGGCTTTATGGAAGCGGTTTTGGGCCTAATTGGATCCAACCAATTTAGCCTAAATCCAACTTAGTACAACCAAACCCAATAAGCCCAATAACAACATTTCAAGCCCAATTTCCAAAATTAGCCCAATTCAATTAAATTACAAAATCCAATTTCACAATTTAATTACCTAAAGTGTATAACACAATTAATCACCCAAATCGATATTTCCAAAACACCAAATTAGCCTAATTAATCATGCTTATCATCATTAAATCATGTCCAACACAATTTAACAAAAATCAAACCTATTTACATGCTTTACTACTCTCGGCAATGGAGGGGATTTTGTGTCCGATTCGGTTTCAATCCAATTAATTCCACAATCGACATTAATGAACATACCCAATTGATTCCAACTCATCCAATGAATCAAAAAATCAAAAATCACCAAGAATTAGGGCTTCACACCATTCGGCAAACACAAGCAATTTGAGGAAAAATGTTACAAATAATTTTTCAACAAATTGATCCAATCAATCTTCAATAAAAACATATTTAAGCATAATAATTCATCCAATTTCATTAAAACATACTCAAATAAAATTACCAAAATTTTAAGCCCTAAAATATTTTCATGCTTAACCTTTCTCTTGATACAATTGTTGGAGAATGCTAAGCATCCCAAGATCATTTCAAGCATTGAAAATAAGTGCGAATACAATGTGGGATTTGCGGAATACTCACATCGATCGGTTGAGCGACGCTGCAACGAACAAAACTTCATTTTCTGCCCATTGCACCTCACAGTAGTGGCAGTGAGTTTGCTCACTGTTTTCGGCCTTTGATGTCATCTTCCAAGCTCCAAGCTTCGTCAAACGATTCTCGGCTCATGGGTGGACTTCCTTATCACATTCGCATGACTTCGTAGTGTGCTAGCACTCTTGATTTTGCCATAAAATCATGACCTTTTGCTTCCCTATGGCTCACGGTTTTGGCAAACCAGTGAGGAGAAAAACATCCCCAAGGGCGTGTGTGAAGAGAAGAGAGAAGGAAGAGAGTGTTAGGTTAATTGATTTCAAAAAACCAATTAAAAACATATACCAAATATTTGTGTAAAGCTTTCCAAAAGTAAACACAAAAATTTGGCTCCAAGAATATAATAACATTATATGTCTTAAAGCTTTCAAAAAGCTTTCCAACCACTCACATCAAGTTAGATCACTCAATCAATCAAGTGACAAGTTGTCACATCATTCAAAGTGACTATTGATTTGATGCTTGATGCGACTAATGATTTGACGCTTGATTTGACTTGTGTGCCGCACTCAAATTCGAAATGCGAATGCGCTTGCAAACAATCTCAGGCTCGGGTTCGCTAATTCCAAATTAACAAATTTTCCGTTGCGACGTAATTAAATGATTATGCCTAGCGAAATCACTATTCACGTCGCTAACGAATTAATTCTAAATTAACTCGTTCGCCCGAATTAAAATCCGATTTTAATTCCGCATCGAAATCCAATTTCGTTTAATATATCGAATATATTAATTAATCGATTAATTCCAAATTAATCGTTATCTCTCTTTAAATGATATTTTATCCCAGATAAAATATCTTCGCAATTAATCCCAAATTAATTTTCTCTCTCTTCTGATTAATCCCATATTAATTAAAGGTGCGAGTCATACGTCGTCGGTGAATCTTTGGGAAGCCACCCATGAGATCCCCGGATATGTTGGTAGTAAATTCGGTCGTCGGACTATCCGAACATGTAAGTACCTAGTACTACGTTTGTACCGATTTACAAGACAAGGTTGGCTTCTAGCAAAGCGCCATGCCTACCCAATTCTCCAGAAATATCCTTACAGGAATAATGATCTATATCAAGTGTAGTATACGTAGTATTGCATATTTCGATACAATATCGGATGATCACATGCAAGACCTGGGGCTGGTACAATGTCTGCCCCGTACGAAGCATATATCGGATTACGAGCAACTAGTCTCTTTAATATCGGATAATCATGACCAAGTCATATTATCCCAACGGTTGCAACCTTTTTAGAGAACCAGTTCTGTATCCCTATGCGATCATAAACTCCATATGACTGGAGTGACACTTCCGTCTTGACATCACACCCAACACACTACGATTCTCGATATACCCAGAAGAGGCGTACACATAAACCGATCCCTGGACGACCAAAACCAAAGTATATTGATTTTCGCAAGTATTAGCGGTGCAAGTCTCAGGTTAAGACCAAATACACCTACCCTGATTTCGGATTTCCATAGACATATATTCATACTACCAATTGAATTCCGAGGGGGTCTATCCAGAGCGAAACTGTTTCCCGTACCATCGGTAAAACATAACCTCCTATTACACTTGCATGAGTATTCTATACCCAAATATATAAGAACTATGTCGTTGTGCCCTCACAACGCGCACAAGTGTAATACTAGTCTTTTACTTATTTATCGATATACAATCTCGATAATACTCTGAATATGGATATTTAATGATTTATCCTTTGTGGACTGATACTGTCTCATATCATTCTCAATCCAGGAAAAAATCATAAGGACCTCCTATCATTTATACATCTAGGTGATCTAATCACAAATGATAAGAGTGCAATCTCCTTTGTCACATAGTTAATTTTTACAAACAACACCATGATCTGTACAAATAGTGACGCTATGGGTCATAATTGTCCAACAACGACATTTAGGATTTTTATGTCCAATTCAAAATTCAATCCAATTAAATTTCAAATCAACATTACCCTATGTTTTCCAACTCATTCAATGATCAAAAAACACAAAATACCATGATATTAGGGCATTGCTAGTTTCGGCCAAGCCAACATTTTTGGAGAAAATGATCCAATCCAATTTTCACATAATTGATCACAAATAACTCCAAGCTATTCATTTACAAGCATGCTCAAACAATTAATTTCACTCAAACATGCTCAAATTCAATTTACCCAATTTTAACCCTAATAAAGTTTCATGCTCAAAATGGCTCAAGATACCATTGTTGGGTTTCTATTAGGTCCCAAGGATCAAATCAAGCAATGAAACTCATATGCGAATACTCAAAGAAGTTGTGGAATACTTACAATGATCGGTTGAGCGATGCGACGAATACAAAAACTTCAAGCTTTCCTCCATGGTGGCTCACGGCAATGGGCTGTTTTGTGTCCTCCAAATTCGGCCATGGTGTTCCTTAAAGCTCCAAGCTTTGTTTGGTGATTCCATGCTCATGAAAAAGATTCCCTATCACCTTTGTATGTCCTCTTTTGAGTGCTAGCTCTTGGTGATTTTTACCACAAAAATCACCATCTTGTTCCTTATGGTTCTCGGCAATGATGAACCAAAAGAGAGAAAAAAATTGGCCCATTGGGCGTGAAGATGGAGAGAAGAAAGAGAGAAAGAAAAGTGTTAAGTGTTTTTGGTTTTTAGATTTCAAAAATCTAATACACAAATCCACTTTCCAAAAGTCAAAGCATTAATGCCAACCAACTACTTACATCAATCAATGAATAGTGACTGGTTGTCAATCCCTCAAAGTTACTAGACATCACATCAATTGATTGACTAGTGATTTGACGCTTGATGTGACTTGTGGCCGTACTTGAATTCGAAATGTGAGTGTGTCCGTAAACACTCCCGGGCTTGGGTTCGCTAATTCCAAATTAACGAATTTTCCATTGCGACGTAATTAAATAATTATGCCTAGCAAAATTACTATTCACGTCGCTAACGAATTAATTCTAAATTAACTCGTTCGCCCGAATTAAATTCTAAATTTAATTCTGCGTCGAAATCCAATTTCGTATAATATATCGAATATATTATTTTATCGATTAATTCCAAATTAATCGTTCTCTCTCTTTAATTAATATTTTATCCCAGATAAAATATCTTTGTAATTAATCCCAGATTAATTTTCTCTCTCTACTAATTAATCCCAGATTAATAAAGTCCGAGTCATACGTCATCGGTGAATCTTCGGAAAGCGACCCATGAGATCCCCGGATATGTTGGCAGTAAATCCGGTCGTCGGACTATCCGAACACGTACGTACCTAGTACTATGTTCTTACCGATTTAAAAGACATGGTTGGCTTCTAGCAAAGCATCATGCCTACCCAATTCTCCAGAAACATTCTTACTGGAATATGTGATCTATATCAGGTATAGTATACGTAGTATTGCGTATTTCGATCCAGTATCGGATGTCACGTGCAAGGCCTGAGGATGGAAATGTGTCTTCCCCGTACGAAGCACATATCGGATCTCTGGTAACTAGTCTCTATAATCGGATAAACATGACCTAGTCATAATATCCTGATAGCTGCAGCATATAAGAGAACCAGTTCCGTATCCTACGTGATCATCATCTCCACTATGACTGGAGTGATACTTCCATCTCGACATCACACCCAATACACTACGATTCTCAATATACCCAGAAGAGGCGTACACAGAACCTTTTAAAGCCCTGGACGACCAAAACCAAAGTACATTGATTGTCACAAGTATTAGCGGTGCAAGTCTCAGGTTAAGACCAAATACACCTACCCTGATTCAGACTTCCATAGACACATAGTCATACTACCAATGGAATTCCGAGGGGTCTATCCAGAGCGAAGCTGTTCCCGTACCATCTGTAAACACAACCTCCTATTACACTTGCATGAGTATCATATATCCAAATATATGAGAACTATGACGTTATACTCCCATAACACGCACAAGTGCAATACTAGTCTATTCCGCATTATCGATGTCCAATCTCGATAATACTACGACTAGGGATATTTAATGATTAAACCTTTATGGATTGATATTGTCTCATATTTTATCAATCTGGAACTAATCATATGGACCTTTCATCATTTATACATCTTGGTGATCTAATCACAAATGATAAAAGAGCAATTTCCTATGTCACATGGTTAATTTGTACAACAACACCATGATCTGTACAAATAGTGATGCTATGGGTCATAACTGTCCAACAACCCCAGCCCGACTCCAGAGCGATACTCCTCCGACCTAACTGCGTTTCAAAACTAAAATACTCCGAAATGAGTCACGGATTGAAGAGCAAGCCCTTGAGTAACTCCACACCAAATATCCTCGGAGCACAACAGAATTATTTCGGACCTAAACTGTGAATGAAAATTTCGAGGGTGCTCTGAAAGTAATTCGGAATAACATTCGAAGTGGCCAAAAATGCCAAATAATCTACTTTAGCTTAAATTCCACTTACCCAATATTTTTCATGATGCCCCACGATATTCTCTGCCCAATTTTTCCATGACATCTTCTACACTCTGCCCGAGAATTAGTAATATTAATAGAATCCGCTGACCTAACCATGAGAGATTAATCAAATATGCATACTAACAAGTGTACGCCACTTATCCCGATGCACCATAATAGGTGTACGTCATGCCCAGACCAAACCACCCCTCCTCGAGGACACCTCCACTAACACTCCCTTATATAAACTTAATGAGCTTAAACGAAAAGGGGACGAGTGCATTAACACTGTTGGGGTTGGTGCTCAGAGCGCCAATCCGGGCCGTATTTATGTCTGATTCATGAATACGAACATCCCCTTATTCCATAATATTACTTATTTATGGTTGCACCTCTTGTTCTTATATACGTATTCGATCTGATTACGATTAGATTGAAACTAAATGTGGTTTAGTGATATGTATATATTAGACAAAGGCCCGATAATATATAATGCAGTACACAGTTACAAAGTTAGTTTGTAATTGACATTGGGAAGTGTCACTGCTATATGTATATTATCAAACATAGTTCCTGGTCAAGATTTGCTAACACGGGTCGGTTAGTCAAATCCGTTGAGACCAGTACATGTCGTATATCGAGACTTGGTCCGATGGTTTATCCCAATGAACCATGAGTCTATGGAGACTCGTATAGACGTGTAGGTGTTTATAGTGGATAAACACTGAACGGCTCACCGAAGATTCTTAATGGATGGTACGCCAACGTCAATAAGAATCTTCTCGGGTTGAGTAGCATAGTGGTCCTTCGACTTGAGACACCACTGTGGATGTATGAGACATCCTCCACACTTAGATGGCAGTCACGTCACCGATCTATTTAGATCAGACCTCCGCCTGTTCGTTGGGTGTGGATCGATCCTCAGGATATCCTGTGTGTGTCAAGATAGGATCCGTCAGTTCTGTGTACAGAGCATAGGTAGTCCATATATTATTAGCAGTCTGTTAAATCTGTGGCCACAGTATACATCGGAAGTAAGTTCCGAGTGTTATTTAGAGATTGCTAATAGATACGTCGACGAGATAATACCTATAGAGATTTGACGTTTACATCTATATCTCTGGGATTATCCTGGATACCTGTGACGGAGGGATTATACGTATGCAATGACCTCGACCTGTATGATTCAGCTAGTTTATCCGTGATCGTCATAATCTACGGGTGGATAGATTATGGACATGAAATTGGATTTCGTGACGGATATACCTGAATCTAGAGAGTCTCAATAATGAAACATACTCGTAGAGCACTAGAGCAACATTTATGAATAATGATGATTATTTATAAATCGTTTAATCGTTAAACGAAAAATACATGCGAACGGGCCGAACCGTCATTTCCTAATTAATGTGTATTTGTATTTAATATATGATATTATTAAATACACATTAATAAATAGTCAAATAAAGGTATTTGACATATATCATCAATATATGTATTTGAGATATTTAAAGTAAATATAATACATATTTGATATATTTGTATTTAATTAATTATTTAATTATTTAATTGTTAAATGATTAATATAATTAAAATATAAATATATCACCAAATGATAAAGTTAGGAAATGATTATAAGTGTAAATGTTGACTTTACATTAAAGGAAAAGGTTGTCAAATTGATTTTGACTTCTTAAGATATTTGTTCAAAATTGTTTGAAAAATAAAAATATCTTTTTCCTTTATTTTTTTAATTTCGGCCATAACACTTAAATATAAGAGTTATATTTTCTTAGTTGCATTTGTTGACTTATATAATATCTATAATGTTATTAAGATATTATAATGTTGTTGATATGTCAAGTTGATTAAATGTAAGTGAAATGAAATTGAAATTACAAACTTGTATTTCCTTTAGTGAATTTCGGCCAAGGCCATTTTGATACAAGTATATATTGTTTTTCATTTCATTTCATTCTTAACCTAATACACTTTAAAGAAAAACTCCATTAATGGAAGCAAAGGAAGCTTGTGAGAGAAAGAAAGAAGAAATCAAAGAAAGCTTGGATTTTAGTGAGTTTTTCCAACTTGCTATTAGAAAGGAAAATGTTCCTTAGGATCTAGGCTTTAACATATGATGTTCTTAGGTTATTTCTTTCTTTATTCCTTGTGTTTTTGTTGATGGAAGTTTTGATGGAAGTGTTGAGCATGTATGATGAGGAAGGTTGTGACTATTGTAGTTATAAGCTTTCTTTTAAGGTTTTGGAAACCATGTTGCTAATCTAGAGTTGTTGACCCACTCTTAGATGACCTAGATTTGATCTTGAGTTGTTTCATTGTGTTGAGACTTTGATTGGATGGAAGAAGAAACATGATTGAAGTAGTATTGATTTAACCAATTTGGTCTAATTTGTCCAATTTGAAGAAATTGAAAAATTAGGGTTCATGACCAATTCCAAATTTGGGGTTTTCATATATGTTGTGTATTTGGATGTGTATATGATGCATATAAAGTTTCATGTTCATTGGATTACATCTTGATGTGTTTTGATGCATGAAATGACAAAGTGCACAAAATGGCACCTTATTGGTGCATTCGGCCAAATGGATCAAATTTGGGATTTTTGTGCTTTTGGTGTTTTGATGTTTTGAACATGCTAAGTTCATCTTAGAAATGATTTAGAATCATTCAAAATTGATTAGATCAATTTCGGACTAAAATGGACAAAATACCAATAAGGGTAATTTGGTAAATTCACTTGAATATGATTCATTTGAATTTTATTTCATAATTTGATTATTGGATATTAAATAAATATGTTTATTTAATTAATCCGAGAAAAAGTTTTGAAATCGGAAGATACGATCTTCCGCCGCTTCCGCTGCGTTACCGGATTTAGCCCCTAAAACCCCTACAAAATGGTATCAGAGCGAGTCTGATTCTAGGCCTCCATAAATGATTAGCTTGTTTTATTCAATGTTTAATCATGTTTTCTTGACTTTATACATGCATGTTATAATCTAATTTGATTAGATTTAGGGTGTATGACACTTAATGGAATATCCCCGCTTAATAAGGTTTTAAAGTAACTAGTATTTGGAATACTTGTTTCTTGGTCCGTCTTGTCAATACGGTTTATAAATATCTTTTCGTTGACTACATCCGAGACCGTGCCTCTGCTGTGAGGGTGTAGCTGATAGAAATTTATTTATGCCGAATGTATATTAGATACTAGATAAATTCAAGCGAAAGCGGAATCCTGAACGTGCCCTAGCTGTCAGGGTTACGCAAGTAACTTGAGTTTATCATTGACAAGTTTAACCTTGGTACGTCTCCTTGTGGGCCTGCCTTCGCAGCGACAACGAGAAACGGCCAGGACCGGAACCTTGGAGTCACTAGTGAGTGATTGACAATTAGTTGTCTACCTGTGAATATACGTCGGCGAGACCGTGCCTCTGCTGTGAGTCGAAATATATTCATGGGGTCCTCTTTCCATTATGGATTCGATTTAATTGATCTCTTTCTTCTTTTGGGGATTACGAATTAAAAATAGTGGGAGGCACTGCTAAGTTTAAAATATTCCATAACTTAGGCAGTGTATGTTATTATGGAAATTGCCGCTTGTTTGTTTCCTTATTCTATTGTTTATATAGAATTAAACTTTTATTTACTGCACACATATTATGATATGTTATCTGACTTAGACTCTTGGTTGCAGTTATTCTAGAATAGGTTCTAGATACTACTAGACTAGGATATTATTAGATTAGTCTAAACCATCGGGAACTGTTGTTCCGATTTTCTTCAAAAATAAAGATGGTTAATGACTTAGTTTCTAAGTCATGATAGATAATCTAGATAGATATCCCCTTTAGGATATAATACTTTAGAGACAATAGTTTCTTATGCAGTAAGAATTGACTTGAATTAGTTCATGTCTCGAGATTCTTGACTGGCATTAGAAAGCCCTATTAGGTATTTGTTTATCTAGTAATGACGTTTCTAAGCTTTAATTACCTTTAGAGGTAATGTGTCTGACACAATTTGCTAATCAGTTATTTACAATTGTTGTGAATAGTTGAATGCAAATAGTAAAGCTAAAGAAAGGAGATGCGTATATTTGTGTATAGAAAATATCGATTTTCACAATACTACAACTATAGGTATTGGATACCAGATCTCCCGTCTAGTTATTTGAAATATTGGTTAACGATTGTTTTGATATTTGATATCGGAACTTGCGACTATTGGATAGTCACTTGTTCTTTATAAACAATTGTTACATATTTTATAATAACTAGTAGTGTCATTGACGTAGAGATAAACATTAAGAAAAATTATTCGGTAAAGTAAATAATTTAGAACGGTGCTTTATGAGTTTAATCACTTAAGCATTGGATGCTTATTCCGTATGGTAAAGGATGGTTTGATACTAGATCACACCACACATCCTTATCCATTTAATGAATATTGTATTCAGGAAAGTGATTAAGATCTCGTTTAACCAATGATTGTCATTGGACCACCAATTTATTTAACTGATACATTGGATGTATGTAGTTTATAAATAATAATTGCTTAAGGTAGTTTTCTTTATTTCGTAACTTAGTTGATGAATTGTCATAACTTAGTTACGTGTTTCTGAAGGAACACATATTGAAAGTCTTGAAAGTATCAAGTACTTTCAATCCGTTCTGATGAAACGTAGATTGAACATTTTTGACTTGTTCAAATATATTCAATCTAAAGGTTTTAGAGAATTCTATCCTCAAAATTCATACATGTCTTTGAACTGTTCAAAGATCTTTGATACGATCAAACGTATGAATTTAAAGCAATTAGTTCTAAGGTTATTTAGTGAATATGATTCATATTCAATATTGTTCTTCCACGATTCCATCTTGATGGAATTGAGTAGTGGGAGCAATCGAATCTTATATGATTTGATTCGTCTGATATTGAAAGTTACCGAATTAGTTTCAATACTCTTGGGGTTATACTCCAGTAACACTAATTCATCTCTTTAATTAATGTTCCATTATTTTCTACAGTTGCATATATGATATGTATAGGTAGAAAATTTGAATCTTGAAAAGTTTGAGATTTCAATCTTTCTTTTATATAATAGTTATATAATGGAAATTACTTACACCTCGGAGGTATAAGTAAAAGTTTATCGTTTATTCTGTTTAATAGAATATTGTATTCTATTTAATAGAATATCTTTCCTACGATTCTAAGTAATAAAATCGTTTTATTACTTGGTGTGTAACATCAGATGTTAACTATTGTAGAAAAGACTTGACTTATTGAAGTCAAATGTGAGAATGATAAATTATAAATGGAACTATGTAATTAATAAGATGAAACAACCCTTATACATCTTCCGTGCAAGTCCAATAGGATAACAGAATCATTCACGAGTATTTGATACTTAATGGTTCCGTTGTTTTCTTATTGAAGAAAAATTATCCTATGACTTTAATGGAAGCGATATTTGATATCGATTCTGGAAGTTCACCATTGAACCTTAGATCTAAGATTGTTCATAGCTTACTATGATCAAGTTTTGAACTTGATTACGCTTTCATTATGAATTAGTTCATGATATGTGCTAATTGTTTGCACAACGGAAGCAATGTGAGCTTATTAAAGGTTTGACCTTTATAGTATGACAGTGAGAAAAGTTATACTCAGCAATCTATTGTAGATTCTGAGAAAACTTATCTCTAGTCACACTAATTGAACAATTAAAATATATTGGTTAATGTTGATAATAAACTGTATATTTTTAGCTAAAGAATGCAAAGTGGCGTTTTTGGATGACTTATTCAGATAAGAGATCAGTTGTGATTTCCTTATTTGAAGAGTTCATTCTGAAATGGCCCTAGAGTTTGTGTTCTGCTGAGATCGCAGTTTAGTGTGCTAGCTTATAGAGCCTATTGTAGACTCGGATAAGTCTTCCAGAAATATGTGTTCTCTATTTTTGATATCGTCAGATTGTCTGATCTTGTCAAAGTATATAGAATACATATGTGATTAGAAGGGTTAGTGGGAGCGTACATATTACTTTCTAGTGTTATATATCTTAACGACATTGTCATTATTATAGTAATAATGAGATGTTTGTGAGGTAAAAGATTTACCTAAGTCTTCTTTACTCCGTGAAAAAGTGGGAGTAGTCTCTGTTATATTTGATATAAAGTTTTATATATGATATGAAACTTGGAGACTTGTGAGATACCCTATTAGTCGTACATTAGATATGATCTAATGAAGGACATAACAAGGCTATCTGTATGACAGTTAGTATAACTGTTCGACAGTTATTGTATGTCTTATACATAGTATTCATCTTTCGTAAAGGATGATTCCTTTTTCGAAAGAGATATTGATTAGAATGTCTAAACAATATTATGTATCATTTGATGATGACATAGTGAATACTTTATATGTGCGATTATCGATGTCGATTTAATCGTAATTGTTACGAGTTATTTTGACATCTTATAGACCATATGATGGATCTTGAAACACGTTCTTTGTGATCTTTGAGATATTAAGAACGAGTTTCTAATTCATGGAGAATATAGTCTGCAACCATTAGGGTCATATTAGTTTTGAGACTAATTATGACGTTAGACAGTCTACGTCATAAAGAGTCACAAAAGATGCAGTGGGAGTGTCACGAAGGATTCTACTATTTAGTGGAATCAAATGCAACTTTTGAAGTATTGACTTATGAAGTTGCATAGTGACCTTTTAAATTAGAAGTTTTAAATTGTTGTTGTGCTTGCGGTTGTCTCATAGTATTTTGGATTTGATCCTAAATACTTGGACAACTTAGTAGCTGTAGCATAATACTGATGTAGCATCATTTCATATTAATGTATAATTTAGATTCTACAAAATATGAATGATGCTGACTATGGGAAACGATAGAGTTTGTTTGACAAACTCGATATTTCATAGCGGACTTGTTTTTTGTTGCCTACCTCTTAAGTACTGGGTGAGCTTTTGAGGACCATGTGCATACGATGCACATTGAGACGTGTATATGATACCGTGGATTGGCACTAGAGCAAGTGGGAGAAATTGTTGGGGTTGGTGCTCAGAGCGCCAATCCGGACCGTATTTATGTCTGATTCATGAATACGAACATCCCCTTATTCCATAATATTACTTATTTATGGTTGCACCTCTTTTTCTTATATACGTATTCGATCTGATTACGATTAGATTGAAACTAAATGTGGTTTAGTGATATGTATATATTAGACAAAGGCCCGATAATATATAATGCAGTACACAGTTACAAAGTTAGTTTGTAATTGACATTGGGAAGTGTCACTGCTATATGTATATTATCAAACATAGTTCCTGGTCAAGATTTGCTAACACGGGTCGGTTAGTCAAATCCGTTGAGACCAGTACATGTCGTATATCGAGACTTGGTCCGATGGTTTATCCCAATGAACCATGAGTCTATGGAGACTCGTATAGACGTGTAGGTGTTTATAGTGGATAAACACTGAACGGCTCACCGAAGATTCTTAATGGATGGTACGCCAACGTCAATAAGAATCTTCTCGGGTTGAGTAGCATAGTGGTCCTTCGACTTGAGACACCACTGTGGATGTATGAGACATCCTCCACACTTAGATGGCAGTCACGTCACCGATCTATTTAGATCAGACCTCCGCCTGTTCGTTGGGTGTGGATCGATCCTCAGGATATCCTGTGTGTGTCAAGATAGGATCCGTCAGTTCTGTGTACAGAGCATAGGTAGTCCATATATTATTAGCAGTCTGTTAAATCTGTGGCCACAGTATACATCGGAAGTAAGTTCCGAGTGTTATTTAGAGATTGCTAATAGATACGTCGACGAGATAATACCTATAGAGATTTGACGTTTACATCTATATCTCTGGGATTATCGGATACCTGTGACGGAGGGATTATACGTATGCAATGACCTCGACCTGTATGATTCAGCTAGTTTATCCGTGATCGTCATAATCTACGGGTGGATAGATTATGGACATGAAATTGGATTTCGTGACGGATATACCTGAATCTAGAGAGTCTCAATAATGAAACATACTCGTAGAGCACTAGAGCAACATTTATGAATAATGATGATTATTTATAAATCGTTTAATCGTTAAACGAAAAATACATGCGAACGGGCCGAACCGTCATTTCCTAATTAATGTGTATTTGTATTTAATATATGATATTATTAAATACACATTAATAAATAGTCAAATAAAGGTATTTGACATATATCATCAATATATGTATTTGAGATATTTAAAGTAAATATAATACATATATTTGATATATTTGTATTTAATTAATTATTTAATTATTTAATTGTTAAATGATTAATATAATTAAAATATAAATATATCACCAAATGATAAAGTTAGGAAATGATTATAAGTGTAAATGTTTGACTTTACATTAAAGGAAAAGGTTGTCAAATTGATTTTGACTTCTTAAGATATTTGTTCAAAATTGTTTGAAAAATAAAAATATCTTTTTCCTTTATTTTCTTTAATTTCGGCCATAACACTTAAATATAAGAGTTATTTTTCTTAGTTGCATTTGTTGACTTAATATAAATATCTATAAAGTGTTATTAAGATATTTATCAAGTTGATTAAATGTAAAGTGAAATGAAATTGAAATTACAAACTTGTATTCCTTTAGTGAATTTCGGCCAAGGCCATTTTGATACAAGTATATATTGTTTTTCATTTCATTTCATCTTAACCTAATACACTTTAAAGAAAAACTCCATTAATGGAAGCAAAGGAAGCTTGTGAGAAAGAAAGAAGAAATCAAAGAAAGCTTGGATTTTAGTGAGTTTTTCCAACTTGCTATTAGAAAGGAAAATGTTCCTTAGGATCTAGGCTTTAACATATGATGTTCTTAGGTTATTTCTTTCTTTATTCCTTGTGTTTTTGTTGATGGAAGTTTTGATGGAAGTGTTGAGCATGTATGATGAAGGAAGGTTGTGACTATTGTAGTTATAAGCTTTCTTTTAAGGTTTTGGAAACCATGTTGCTAATCTAGAGTTGTTGACCCACTCTTAGATGACCTAGATTTGATCTTGAGTTGTTTCATTGTGTTGAGACTTTGATTGGATGGAAGAAACATGATTGAAGTAGTTGATTTAACCAATTTGGTCTAATTTGTCCAATTTGAAGAAATTGAAAAATTAGGGTTCATGACCAATTCCAAATTTGGGGGTTTTCATATATGTTGTGTATTTGGATGTGTATATGATGCATATAAAGTTTCATGTTCATTGGATTACATCTTGATGTGTTTTGATGCATGAAATGACAAAGTGCACAAAATGGCACTTATTGGTGCATTCGGCCAAATGATCAAATTTGGGTTTTTGGTGCTTTTGGTGTTTTGATGTTTTGAACATGCTAAGTTCATCTTAGAAATGATTTAGAATCATTCAAAATTGATTAGATCAATTTCGGACTAAAATGGACAAAATACCATATAAGGGTAATTTGGTAATTTCACTTGAATATGATTCATTTGAAATTTTATTTCATAATTTGATTATTGGAATATTAAATAAATATGTTTATTTAATTAATCCGAGAAAAAGTTTTGAAATCGGAAGATACGATCTTCCGCCGCTTCCGCTGCGTTACCGGATTTAGCCCCTAAAAATCCCTACATAAACAACCAAAAACACGAAATTGAAAGAAATTGCTTACAAAAACCATCGGATGCAGACCCAGAACCATGGAAGAAGAACACTCAACATCAAGCCCAACATTCAAAGTGGACCTCTGACTAGTTCAGGCCCAACGAGCTGAGGTAACCATCATTCTTTTAAAATACCATTTTTATAACACACATACATTTTCATTGAAAATTGAATAAAAAATTATTTTTATTTGTTTTATTTTTATTTTACGAAATATCAAAGTACAAAATTAGTTTTTAAAAATTATTTATGAAATTGACATTTTAAATTTAAAAAACTAATAATTTTGGTGTAAAATATACATTTTTTATATTTTGGGACGGGCAGATAACAATTTTCAAAAATCAGGTATAGTTTTGGATTTTAATTATTTTTCAGGTGGATGGATGATAATCGCATTTTCTTCCCAAAATATAAACCTAAGTTAAAATCGTCTTTTGACTGTAAAATTTAAACAATTCTTTGATGATGTTAGATTTTAAGTATAAAATATTCATTTTTAAAAACTTGGGGTGGACCATTTCTAATTTTTTTTTAAAAATACTGTTTTTTCGAACTTTCGTTAAACAGCATATGGTAATTTCCCTTTCTAAAAAGAAGCCCCACATCCCACACAATGTTGAAGCTTTATTACTGTGTCGGTTTTAAGAACAAACAAGTAATAAGCTCGAATTTTAATGGAACCAAAATGAGAAGGTGGCTGAATCTCATCACGTAGCAAAAATTATTTATTATTAAGAGAAACCAAGTCACAAGCTTCACTTTGAAGCAAGAGATGTTGGTATTTTTTAAAATTTTTAATTTATCTTTACCTCTTTGAATAAATGTTTATAATCATACTCGCTCAGAAGATTTTTTTAAAATATGGTTTTTGAGTAACTAATTAAAAAAAAAAGAATATAAAACATTTGAGCATTAAATGAAATGATCTTCAATCTTCATAATCTAATCATATAAAGTCAACATATTTTAATATGGTTAGAAGAGAAATCACATGCATGCATTGCATTGCATGCTTTTCCTTTTTAGGTCAAATACCTTAAAGACTCTCTTTTTACAAAACAAAGCTAGATTGAGAATAATTAATTTAAACTATTTTACTATATTTTAAAAGTATGAAAATAAAATTTTAAATGTTTATATAATCACTTATAAATCACACAAATATATATTAAGTGAAAAGGCTCTAGATATTTACCATCATCCATAAAATAAATTAAGTTTAAAAGCTTTTACATCATATTCAGGTTTAACACATAGAATATTTGTAACAACAGAATTTTTTTTACTTAATTTAAATAGCACAACCTTTAAAATGCTAAGTAAATGGCGATTTTTTACTTGACAACTAATATATTTCCCCATCTTTTCATTATAATTAAACAGTTAGTGATTGTATTTTATATGACCATAGACTAACCATACCATCAGTATCTACAAATTCACAAGTCAACTCAGGAGTAGAATATTTATAGTTTATCTAAGAATTTTGAGGTTTGAATTTTCACAAGTTTTAAATTAAAAATTTGAAACTAAAATATAGTAATTATTGTTAATTTAATATTGTGTTTTGATTAGACATTATTATCAAGCCTTGTGTGTGCGTGTGCAAACGTGCGCGCGCGCGTGTATGTGTGTGCTCGCATGTGTGTTTTAAAATACAGGTGTGGATTTCATAAATTTTAAATTAAGATTTTGAAGTTAAAATATAGTAGTGTTGATTTAATATTGTGTTTTGATTAGACAATATTATCTAGCCTCGTGTGCGCGTGTGCAGGCGTGTGTGCGCGCACGTTGTTTTAAAATAGGTGTGAATTTTCACAAGTTTTAAATTAAGAAGTTGAAACTTAAAATATAGTATTAGTGTTAATTTAATATTTTATTTTGATCAGACAACATTATCTAGACTCGTGTGGCGTGTGAAGGCGCGCTGTTGTGTGTTTTCAAATACAATAATTAGCTGTAATTTAATACTATGAGGAAAATATCTCGATAATCAGCTGAGAATGGTGATGTTGGCAAATGATTTAAGTACAGCAACTCAACTCTCAAATTAGTTTTGGGTTGATTTAGAACCAGACTGTAAGAGTTTGTATATTAAATAGTAATATGAATCCCACATAGAAAATGTAAAGGGAATATGAAAAGTTTATAAGTGGTTGTTGCACACTTATATTAAATTGGATGATAAGGCTTGGGCTTGGGCTTGGGCTTGGGTGTATGGTTTGGATGTATGGATGGCATGATAATTAATATATATATTTAATATATATATTAATTGGTCAAAAGATGGGCCTTGGGCCTTGGGGCTCTTGGGCTCTTGTGATTAATTAGCCTCCATGGAATAATTTTCTGTTTTGTTTATTTTTGGATTTAAATCTTAATTTAAATCAAAAGAACACAACTCCACTCAAAGGTCATCAACCCTGCATCAGTCTCCAACTGTTTCTAACTGTCTATTTATATAGAACAGTTTGTATTTGAAGAGATATACTTTTTATGAAAAACGTGGATTATCACATCTGATCTTTGGAAACGAAATATTGAGTAGATTCGCCAGGGGTCGATTTCCGTGCAGAATTTCGACTTCAGATTGTTGAATCCTGGTGGCAGACGTCCGTAGAACTACAAGCACAAGAGTAGGGACGAAATTCTGCTATAGGACATAGCATTACGCTAGCCTCAATCTCAAGTCTGTGAGTTTATATATTTTGTTTACTTGAATTGTAAGTTCTGTCTTTGGTTTGGTTTGTAATTTTATTTATAAGTTTCTGATATTGTTTGTAAAGATTCTGTTTCAATAAGATTATCACATTCGTTGATTGTTTCATTTAACAATCTATAGCAGAAATTTCGCGATGGAACAATCTGCGAATGTTGTGAAGCCTCATGTTGAGAAACCAGACAAGTTCAAAGGACTGGATTTCAAACGATGGCAACAGAAGATGTTGTTTTATCTAACAACATTGAACCTTGCACATGTCGTCAAGGAAGAATGCCCTGTGGCAGAGGGAGATAACATTCCTGCAGAAAAACTCAATGCAATTGATGCATGGAAACACAGTGAGTTTTTATGTAGGAATTATATTCTGAATAGTCTTGATGACTCTTTGTATGATGTATACAGATCTTATAAGACTGCCAAGGATCTATGGGATTCTCTGGAAAATAAATATAAGATCGAAGATGCTGGTTCAAAGAAGTTCATTGTTGGGAAATTTCTGAAGTACCAAATGGTAGACTCAAAAACTGTTGTCAACCAAGTGGAAGAATTGCAGATTCTTATCCATGAACTTGCGGCCGAAGGCATGACTCTACCGGTACAGTTTGCTGTCGGATCTGTTATAGAGAAATTGCCTCAATCTTGGAATGATTTCAAGATACATCTCAAGCATAAAAAGACTGATATGTCAATGGAGGATTTGGTTCTCAAACTGAGGGTGCAAGAAGATCACCGCAAGAGTGAAGGGCTGAATGTCCCAGAATTTGAAGCCAAGGCAAATGTCATTGAGAGTGGAGGGGTGTCAAAGCCTAAGACTCAAAACCAGAAGAATAAATGGAACAATAAAGGGAAAGATAAAAACCAGAAAGTTCTTGCTGCAAAAGGGAAGAATTTAAAGGGAATTAAAGGTGCTTGTTGGGTGTGTGGGAAAATTGGACACCGAGCACTAGACTGTCGCCACAAGAAAGGAAATTGGGTCCAAATGATAAGAACAGCAACAAACAGGCAAATATTGTTGAGGAAGAATTTGTTGGAATTGTTGTCTCTGAAGTGAATTTACTGACTGACAGTAAGGATTGGTGGGTGGATACTGGTGTGCAACAAGACATATTTGTGGAAACAGAAATATGTTTGCTACTTACACTCCTAACAATGGCGAAGAAAAGTTATATATGGGCAATGCAACTGCTGCAACTGTTGCTGGAAAAGGGAAAGTGGTTCTGAAATTCACTTCCGGGAAAGAACTTGCCCTAATGGATGTACTCCATGTCCCTGAAATTACTAAGAATCTAATTTCTGGTCCTGTATTAAGCAAGAAGGGTTTTAAACTTGTATTTGAGTCTGACAAATTTGTTCTTACTAAGGGGGTGGAACATTTGTAGGAAAGGGCTACCTTTCTGAAGGGCTATTTAAACTCAATGTAATTGCTGATGATGCTATTAATAAAATAAATAAGGCTTCTGTTTACTTGCTTGAATCTTCTACATTATGGCATGCTAGATTAGGTCACATTAACTTTAAATGTATGCATAGAATGGTCAATCTTGGCTTATTGCCTAATTGTACAAAAGATAATATGCATAAATGTGAAACATGTGTTGAATCAAAGTTTGCTAGCAAGTCATATAAATCTGTGACTAAGAGATCAAATGAATTATTAGAATTAATTCATACAGATTTGGGTGATTTTAAATCAATACCAAGTCGTGGCGGAAAGAATTACTACATCACTTTTATAGATGATAGTAGTAGATACTGTTATGTATATTTGATACATAGCAAAGATGAGTCTTTGAATATGTTTAAGACATATAAAGCTGAGGTGGAAAATCAGTTAGACAATAAGATCAAAATATTGCGATCTGATAGAGGCGGAGAATATGAATCTAATGCCTTCGCAGAATTTTGTGCTTCTAATGGAATAATTCATCAAACAACAGCACCCTATTCTCCACAACAGAATGGGGTGGCTGAACGGAAAAATAGAACTTTAAAAAATATGATGAATTCCATGCTTAACAGTTCTGGTTTACCACATAATATGTGGGGTGAAGCGTTACTTACAGCTAACACCATCTTAAACAGAATTCCACCAAAGAAAAGTGGTCAATCTCCATATGAAAAATGGAAGAAAAGGCTACCGGCATACAAAATCCTGAAAGTGTGGGGTTGCCTAGCAAAGGTTCAAGTTCCTTTGCCTAAAAGAGTTAAACTTGGACCTAAAACCATTGATTGTGTGTTTATTGGATATGCCAATAATAGTGCAGCATACCGTTTTCTAGTAATTAAATCTGGAATTTCGGATATCCAAGTAAATACAATTATTGAGTCTAATAATGCTGAATGGTTTGAGCATATATTTCCTTATAAGGATAGACTTGATAAAAATAAACGGAAAATGCCTGAATTTAATCAAGAGAATGAGAATGATATTGCCTCTTCGTCTGGTGTTCAAATCAAGGATTTGGAACCAAATAAATCAACTCTCCAAGAGAAAGATTTAGAACCTAGAAGAGGAAAAAGAATCAAGGTTGCAAAAGATTATGGACCTGATTTTTTAACCTTTCTCACTGAAGTTGAGCCTCAAACATATCAAGAGGCCATAACTTCGTCTGAGTCTGTTTATTGGCAGGAAGCAATAAATAGCGAAGTAGAATCCATTCTACAAAACCATACGTGGGAGTTAGTAGACTTACCATCTGGTTGCAAACCGATTGGTTACAAATGGATTTTCAAAAAGAAATTGAAGCCTGATGGTACAATTGATAAATACAAAGCTCGTTTGGTAGCTAAAGGATACCGTCAAAAACAAGGACTTGATTTCTTTGACACATACTCACCAGTAACCAGAATAACATCTATAAGGATGTTAATAGCGATTGCAGCAATTTATAATTTGGAAATACATCAAATGGATGTAAAAACTGCATTCTTAAATGGTGAGTTGGATGAAGAAATTTATATGGAACAACCTGAAGGGTTTGTAGCAAAAGGACAAGATAATAAAGTATGTAAGCTTGTGAAGTCACTTTATGGACTTAAACAAGCACCAAAACAATGGCATGAGAAATTTGATCATACAATGTTATCACATGGATTTCGGATCAATGAATGTGATAAATGTGTTTATATCAAGAAAATGAATAATGGTTCATATGTCATTGTATGCTTATATGTTGATGATATGCTCATCATGGGACCAAATTTAAGTGTCATAAACTCCACGAAGAAAATATTGAATTCGACCTTTGATATGAAAGACATGGGAAAAGCTGATGTTATCTTAGGAATTCGAATTCAAAGAAGTAGTGATGGTTATGTTCTAAGCCAATCACACTACGTGGAAGCAATTCTTCGAAAATTTGGACATTTTGATAGTAGTCCATTTAAAACTCCTTTTGATCCTAAGAGTACATTAAAGAAAAATGTTGGGGACAGTGTGTCACAACTAGAATATTCTCGTATAATTGGGACGTTACAATACATCACGAATTGTACTAGACCAGACATTGCCTACTCTGTGAATAGATTGGCAAGATATACGAGTAATCCTTCACATGATCATTGGGATGCTTTAGTTAGAGTATTAAGATATCTTAAATACTCAATGAAGTATGGTTTACACTATACAAAATATCCACCAGTTTTGGAAGGATATAGTGATGCCAATTGGATTTCGAATGATACAGAAAAAGCAACAAGTGGATATGTGTTTACACTTGGTGGAGCTGCAGTATCATGGAAATCACAAAAACAAACGTGTATAGCACGTTCAACAATGGAATCAGAATTCATAGCCTTGGATAAAGCTGCTGAAGAAGCGGAATGGCTAAAGAATTTCTTGGAAGATATTCCAATGTGGCCTCAACCTGTGACGGCCATATGTGTGCACTGTGACTGCATGGCTGCTATTGGGAGAGCAAAGAGCCATATGTATAATGGGAAGTCAAGGCACATAAGACGAAGACATAACACTATAAAACATATGCTCTCGACTGGCATTATTTCCATTGATTTTGTAAAATCAAAGGAGAATATTGCAGATCAATTAACAAAGGGTATACCAAAGGAGCAAGTGTTATATTTATCGAGGGGAATGGGCTTAAAGCCAGTATAATGAGAAGTAACTTAGCGGAAACCCAACCTAGCAATTTGGTAATTCAAAGTCTAGGTTCAATGTGGAAAACTAGTTGGGTGAAACTCAAGTAATATAGCATAACGAGCTGCTCATTCCTATGATAAGAGAAGTTATGCTGTTTATGACGATAAGGATGAATGACTTATCATTCTTAATGACAAATTAGTATTATACGATACTTATAAAATTTTGTGTCACCTATATAGGAGTAATGTGGGGTCGCATTTATGAGAATTAAATGGCTAAATTCTCTAAAGCTCCTATGAATCCAGGATTGTTCAGGACCAAAATGAACACAACCGTATGAATCGAAAGATGTCGAAATTGAATATGTGTGATACTTATTGCCTTGATTTACAAAATATGATGAACAGTTCAATGTCTCCTACACTGACTCATCGGTAAATCCAATAAGTATTTACTAAGGAAGGTTCAAGTCCAAAAGACACCTCTCCTGATGCATATCAATTTTAAGGTTTCTCCAGATCATGTTATGTACAGTATCGCCACTATTTACTATACAAATGTGGGGTATTGTAAGAGTTTGTATATTAAATAGTAATATGAATCCCACATAGAAAATGTAAAGGGAATATGAAAAGTTTATAAGTGGTTGTTGCACACTTATATTAAATTGGATGATAAGGCTTGGGCTTGGGCTTGGGCTTGGGTGTATGGTTTGGATGTATGGATGGCATGATAATTAATATATATATTTAATATATATATTAATTGGTCAAAAGATGGGCCTTGGGCCTTGGGGCTCTTGGGCTCTTGTGATTAATTAGCCTCCATGGAATAATTTTCTGTTTTGTTTATTTTTGGATTTAAATCTTAATTTAAATCAAAAGAACACAACTCCACTCAAAGGTCATCACCCTGCATCAGTCTCCAACTGTTTCTAACTGTCTATTTATATAGAACAGTTTGTATTTGAAGAGATATACTTTTTGTGAAAAACGTGGATTATTACATCTGATCTTTGGAAACGAAATATTGAGTAGATTCGCCAGGGGTCGATTTCCGTGCAGAATTTCGGCTTCAGATTGTTGAATCCTGGTGGCAGACGTCCGTAGAACTACAAGCACAAGAGTAGGGACGAAATTCTGCTATAGGACATAGCATTACGCTAGCCTCAATCTCAAGTCTGTGAGTTTATATATTTTGTTTACTTGAATTGTAAGTTCTGTCTTTGGTTTGGTTTGTAATTTTATTTATAAGTTTCTGATATTGTTTGTAAAGATTCTGTTTCAATAAGATTATCACATTCGTTGATTGTTTCATTTAACACAGACTTGGCATGAGTGGGCATATACTATCTATCCACGTGACATGAATCGGACAAAATACCGACATGGACGTGAAGAGAAGTATTGAAAAAATATTTTGCATCGCCTAAGAAATAATATTGAGATATGAATATAAATATAAGATAATTCTCAATTCTCAAGCTAACTTTTGATTTGAGTTAGGGTTATAGATTTCTTCAAATATATACTATATTATATCAAGTGGTGCCAGCATTGAATAGGTGTCAAAATTCCTATGGCATGGAAAAAAATAATATTGTCACCGGAAACTTATTTTACTTCAAAATCAAAAGTGATGCTTTCTCGATTTTTTGTCATATAAAAAGGGGAAAAAAATACCTGAAATAAATAATTTCTCTCTTGTAACTTGTAAGAGTCGTGGGGAGCATCGTGTGATGAAGTACTGTTCATAAGAACTTTTACAAAATTCAGTGCAAGTAGTAATTAATTTAATTTAATAAATTAAATTATATTTTCAGATACTAACAAAAACAAAATCTTCTTTTAGAATATATTTACATTGAATACAATTCTATCTCTATTGTATTTATTTGTTTATTTAAATTTAATAATTTATAATATCATTATGGTAAAGGTTTTGGGAAAATCTACTGATAATTTTTTAAATAAATTATTTGTTTATTTTTATAACGAGGGGAACCCACCGACACTTTACTGTTGAATGACCGGCGACATTCACGGCTTCACGGTGATCTAAGAACGGCACGTGTACTCCCCCATGTGGGAATGACGTGGCACCAATTGTATCATTAACTTAAATAATAATGTACATTGTTTATTAATGTAACAGAAATTTTTTTTTTTTTTTTTTATATTTATTTATGGGAACTGGACACTGGTACAAAATAAATACCAATACAAAATACACAATAAATTGTTGTTGCCATTTTGGTTTTGGTATCATAATCCAATACAAATAAAATATAACTATAACACCTCTTCTAATTCAATCTAAACATATTTATATGTAAAATAATATAAATATATCTAACAAAATGAAAAAATAACAAGTTTTTCACTCCAAAAATAAAAATAACAAATAAAAAGCAAGAAACTAACTGTAAAACTAAAATTGGCTTATTATTATTTTTACTTTCAACTTAAAAACTAAATATCTCACAAAATATAAAGTGGTTTTATGTGAACATGATTAAAAAATATTAATGTTAGAATGAAGATGGGTAAAGTAAAGATAAATATGATTAAAGTCAACTTTAGATTATATTTGAGATTAAATAGAAAAAACCTTAAAAAATAATATTACTTATATAATTAATTAGGAACTTATCCTTATTAAAAATCAGTCATGCTGGAAATAATATTTTAATAATTCTCTATTAAAACAATCACATCATATACCACATATTATTTGTATTATAATTATGTAAGCGTAGTGTTAATCATTTACAATAATAATTAATAAAGTATTCAATGAATGTAACGTAAGGTGCTACATTATTTTTATTTTTTTGGAATCATTGGAAACCCCGCCGTCAAATTATCATTTCCGGGTTTAAGTGGAGTAGATAAAATCTTCGGTTTTCCCACACTTTTACAAGAAACGTACTCCTTGAATTCGAATCTAAACATCAAGGTGAGATCTTGAACCCCACACCACCAAACCACGCCTCTTGGGGACAGTAAGATGCTACATTATGGACATTCGTATTTTAAATATCTTACACAATTTTTTTGTAAAAAAAAAAAAAAGAATTCTAAATTCGTAAAGTCAATTAAAAAAAATTGATCTGTTAGTAATTTTTTTTTATATTATATTAAACTTGATCGGACATACACCTCTGACCTCCCCATTATGGAGGGCTAAAATTCAATGTTAATGGTAGTATGTTGACAAAAGATGGAAGTATGGAACAGCTATGTGATGATTTGGGGAGATGAAGGGGGAGGATTCTCATATTGTATTGGTAGATGTTATGTTATCCCCTAGTAACTGGGGTGTGTTAATTGCGCTTGAAGTTGCTTGGAATTGGGGCTGTTGAAAGCTGATAATAAATTGAAAGTGATGCGCTGTAAGTGTAAATATTCGAGTTCAAAGGTTCTTGCACCAACCAAAATAAAAATTGAATGTCATACGGAGAATGGAAAGATTGATTGATTGTGGGAACTACATGCACTTCAAGATCCAATAACTCATGTGCTGATCATATGGCTAAGCTTAATTGTAACTTTGGAGAATTAGTCCTTCTCTTCAGACTTCAATAGCCCTCCCCCTAAGTCTCCTGCATGTTATGTTTTCAATCTATTTGTAGTTTTGTCTTTTGTTAGGGCCTTGAGCCCCGTATTTTACCCCCCAAAAAAAAAAATTTGCAAAAACATAGAAGTAGAAATAAACCCAGGAAATTTAATAAAGAGAAATTTAAACAATTAATGATAACAATTAATCATAGTTTCAGATCTAATTCACATAATAAAAAAATTTATAACAATATATCATGTGTTCATGATTTTACATAGGTAGTTTAATCAGAAATTGATAGTGAATTATTCAAAGTGCGATTTGAGCGGTTTACGAGTAAATCTGACCAACAATTCGGTTTGGTTTCGAATCGAAACCAACCGTCCATCAGGTTCAGTTTCGGTTCCACAAGAATGTGGAACCGAGAATCGAACCGAACCAGAATCGGACCGAACGGTTCCGATTTTTTTAATTAATTTAAATTTTAAATTTTAATCTTTTTTCAAAAAAATAAAAATGGTATTTGTATTTATTAATTTAAAATTATTAATTTGAAATTATATTACATTAAATTAAAAATAAAATAAAAGATCTTGAACTTAAATTTTTAAAAATTTAACTTAACTTGCCTATCTTATTGAGGTGAGATGAATCAAAGTTCACGTAATTTCATTATATTGTTTTAGATAGTTTCTTATTATAATTATTTACTCCTCATCATTATTTGTGCCTATTGTTGATCCTTCAGCCCCCGTTCCGATTGCACTTATAAATGCATTATCTAGGAAAAAAAAAATTATCTAATCCGGGTTGTTAGTCGTGATTTCCTCTATTTTTTATTTCGTTATAATAACCAACGATCACATATGCTAAGTCTTGAATGTATTACGGTTTCGCTATTAGATTGTCCGGATGATTGCAATTTATATCTATAGAGATAATCATTAAATAAATCTAGTAAATTATTTTTATTCCATCTATTTTTTTCTAATACTAATTTCATCATTTATATTCCTAAAAATTTATAATAAGTTTGTAATCACATTCAAACCTTCTAATTTAAATTTAGGATAAAAAACTGTGGTAATAAGATAAATCAATGAAATATTTTAAAATAAGTCAAACATTTTCTCTTCATAATAATAATAGCTTCAAATAAAATAATATCATTAACATTTGAACTTTCAGCATTCTCATGTAGAATACCAATAATATTCAAACATTCAACAGGAGATAAATAATTCAGACTATCTTGAACACATAAATTAAGGACATGACATGTGCAACGAACATGAAAAATCGGCCCCCAAAATTGGTTGCATATTTCTTTTAAATAACTAATGAATGCAATATATGCAGATGCATTGTCAAAATCATGTGCAACGAACTGTAAATGTCTAGTTCTTTTAGGTTCGGTTAGGGTAAAACCCTAACTGAACCGAAAAATCCGGTTCTAGTTTCTCCTGGTTCGATTGCGGTTTTGTTTCAATTCCGAACTGAAACCGTGGCTGGATCTAATCAGAAATAACCGGGGATTAATAAAAAATTAATCAAAAATGGTAAAGTTGATATTTTGTACGCTTGATAATAAGAAAATTCCAAAAGTTGATATTTTGTACGGTTGATAATAAGAAAATTCCAAGATATCTCTTAAAATCTTATAAAAATTACTAAAAATCATTAATTGATGATTAAAAAATATTAAACAATCCAAGAGTTTTATTATTCCAATAATAATTAGTTTAAATCGAACATTTTTTTTCATTATTTCTAATGAAATTCTTATCCTTTTACATGTAAAATCATCAATTTAAATCCCAAAAAGATATTGAAAAACTGAAAAAAAAAAAATAAAAAATCATATAACTTTTGAGAAATCGAAAATCGGTCAAAATCATTCGTATATTAGTGTCGATTTAATCGGTTAAAATTAACCAAATCAAATTACTCAAATGACGATTTATGATTAATTGTTGAGATAGCAAGGTTTTTGCACAACTGAATATACCTAAGTTCTAGTGCTATAGTTTTTGTCCTAATCTTTGGTAAGCGACAGTGACAAATCCTGAGTTCATGAATCTAAAATTAAAATTAAAAATCAAAATTTAGGTTAGATTTAGGTTTGGATTTAATGAACCAGATTTGCTGGGACCATGCCCTCCTCTCCCACTCGTGGGCATGACCTATTTGCCGGGAATTATTTTAATACATGGGACATCATGTACTGAGTTAATATTTTGAATTATTATTAATCATTGATCAACATTAAAACATGTACATTAATAAAAGAGAAACAATTCATTTTATATTTATAATTTCATAAATCCCCTTAATTTAGTACATTTTTAAGATAATAATTATATTTATGTTCTATATATTTTTATTGTGATTTTTATTTATCGTGTCGGTAAAACAATGTTTCGAATGCTCAATAGAAAAATGGATATGAAATATGAATTCCAAGACCAGAAATCCATAAGAACTGACAATTATATTCAAATTGGACTTGGAAATCATTCACCTTGTTTAGATTGTCGACAGATTTAATGTTAAATCTTCATCCACACATGTATTTTATTATATTAATATAATAATATATTTTGGAGGACCCACCAAGATTTTATATATAAAATATTTTTTTATATTATAATGGAGTCCCACCAAGATTTTATATATATATATATATATATATATATAATTTATTAAATAAAAAAAAAAAGAAAATGTTGCTATTACCTCTTGGTGATGGCAACCAAATTCATATTAAAAAAAAAGAAAAGAAAGATGTGAGAGAGAGAGAGGTGTCGAGCCCCTCATCACCTCAGTTTTCCTCAGCACATAATTTCATAGTTTTATCTGAAAATTTGTGAAGTTTCAGTTATTATATGTTTTATTTTTCAAGAATTATTGTAATTTTTTTCTTTCAGTAATAAAATTATGTGTGTTTTTATTCAAAGCATGAGTAGCTAATTTTATCATGTTGGGGTAAATGGTGAAACTCTTAATATAAAAATATGGATTAATCTTACTTACATTATAATATATGAATTATAATCTGAAAGCTAATAATTAATTTAAATCTTTATTAATTATTGACAAACTTTGTTACTACCTATTTTGGTTTTTATATATTTTGCATAATTGAGTACCTAACTGGACTTGTTATAGATAGATGTTATCAACTCCTTTATGACTGGTTTTATTTGTTTTGACATAATTAATTCCTGAAATAAATTAACTGGGTAATAATAACAATTTATATATTATAAAAAGTAAGATTTCTAAATTTAAAATATTAAAAGTGGATCCCCTAGCCCCAACATTTTATTTTATTATTGCAGTCTAATTTAAAATGTTAAATCACTTCAAACAATTTACTCTTTTTATTTTTATTCAAATTATTATTTTATCTTATTAAATCTATTCCTCGTGGATCGACCCTGGACATACCTAATTATTTTATTACTTTGACACTATTATATTTGAGAGTATAAAATCACTTTAGAACTATATCAATCATAATTGTTGGCAGAAAATCCCCCGCAGGGCGAGTTCGTCCTAGAACGAGAGGAAGTGCGAAAAGAAGAAGGGCGATGGGCGAAGAGCGACAAAAAGACTTAGGACGATCGAGCCAATTGCCAGAACGAAAACGTGCAATGCAGTTATCTTCATCCCAAAGCAGTTGAGCGGTTGTTCCTTCACGATCAGACAGTTAAGGCACACGACCCAGCAGTTACAAGCACTACTCAGAACTGCAAAAAGATGGTGGAACTGCTCAAATCGGTTATCAAGTGACACTATAAAAGCTTGCATACCCCAAGAGAAGAGAAGAAAAAACAAATGAAGACTCAATTGAGCATATTTTATCTTTTTATTTCTTAGCTTTTAACCTAGGACTGTAACTTGTGTGTTTTGTGCCCCTTGGAGGCTTATTCACTTGATTCAATACACCCCTTGCTGGGATTTGTCTCAGGAGGTTTGAACCTTACACGCTCTTTTTCCTTGCACGCGTAAAACCTGCGCAAACAGTTTTTGGCGACCACAGTGGGAGAATTGGTGTAACAAAGTGGAGATGCCTCCGAAAAGAAATGCTCAGACTGGCTCAACCGCGGAGGAAGGTGGACTGGAGCAAACCAACCAGCCCAACGTTCCAGCCATAGTGGGTCAGTTCGAGGGTCTAGCAGATGTCAGCCGGTACGAACCAATGAGGGAGCTCAGCCCCAATGCAATGCGTGCATTGTTTGGCGAATTCACACAGGATGTCGTCGAACAGTTAGGCTCCAAAATGCGCATGTTGTAGACAAATTCGTATCGACTAGTAACTTGCACTACGAAAATATGGCTAAATACCTAAGCTCAATGAACGAATTGGTGGCCAAATGTATAAACGGCGGAACAACGCTGCCGTCGACCATGCCTCTCCCTGCGGAAGGCAGTCAGGAAGCTGGTCCTAATGGTGTTCCCCTGCAAGGAACCAATACCCCTATGGTTCCCAGAGGAGGGACGAGCCCTGGAGGGCACGACCCACCATTAGGGCCAAACATTCACCAAGGGCCAAATATGGCTCAACATGAAACCGTGGTGCCTCAGGGTGTGCAAACTTCCCAGGGACAGAATCATGATTATATCCCACTCCTGAGAGGGCCGCAACCGCCCCTATAGTCGTGCCATTCAATGGCAATGATATGCTAAGGGAGCAAATGACCGAAATTCTGCAAAACCAATTCGGTCTAGGCATACGACCAATTCGGCCTAGATATCAGAAGCCTTACCCTGAGTGGGTCGATGTGGCTTATCCTTGGCCGAGAAATTACAAGATACCAGACTTTACCCTCTTTACGGGGTCTGGAGAAGTTTCCACTATGGAGCACATAGGACGCTTCACCCTTCAGTGTGGGGAAGTCAATGATTTCCATAGACTAAGGTTGTTTCATGGTTCGTTATCAGGGGTGGCTTTCTCCTGGTATGTCAGATTACCAGGCAATTCAGTAGAAAGATGGCAGCAAATGGAGCAACTGTTCCATGCGCAGTTTTATAAGGCCGAATCTGAAGTGGCCTTGGCTGATTTGGCAAATTTGAGACAATTGCCAGGGGAATGGGCCGAAACGTTTCTACAACGATTTAAGGTAGCCCGAGGCCGATGTTACGTGCCTTTGCCCGAAAAGGAGTTCGTAAGAATCGCTCAAGGATGCCTGAATCTCGCCCTGAAGAAGAAATTCTAGGATCGTGAGTTTTGGGACCTTCCCAAACTCACTACTAGTGTGGTGCGCTATGAGCGATTATTACGAGAAGAGGAGCAGATGAAAAATTGGAGCAAATAGACGTATTACAGAAACATTGACTATGAGATGGGCGAAGTGAATGCCGACTCGACCGATCTATGTTTGGTCGAATTGGTGAAAGGGAAGCCCTACGTCTGCAAACGTGGGCAGAACCCCAAACCAATGAGACGAGCGATAAAAAGAGCAAGGAATTCTCATTCGACATTACTAAAGTCGAAGCTATATTTGACCAATTGTACAAAGACAAACAAATCAGCTTGAGCGACAGACATACGTTGCCAACAGCCGAGCAAATCGACAGTAACAAAATTTCAAATGGCATAATGCATGGTCTCACACAACTAACAATTGCCTTGTTTTCGCAATATTTTGCAGGATGCCATAGAATCCGGACGAATCAAGTTCGAAAAGAAGATGGCAGTAGACAACAATCCTTTCCCGAAATCGGCGGAGTTAAATATGATTAATCCAGACCTTACAAGGATAAACCGGCCAAGGGTAAAGGTAGTGCTGGATAAAAAACAACACTGCCACTGCCACTGCCCGAGCGCGCTGGAGAGGATCAAGGAACCTGGAGAATGAAAGGACAAGAAAGAAATTTGTCTGAGGTGCAAGAACAGCATTGAATGGACGAAGGAGCTAGAAGACACCTGCGAGAGGCCCGTGAAGAGAGAATCGTCCTGGCAGCCACGAACCTTTGCGCCGAGGTTCTACGGAGAAAATTCGAACTTCGTCCAGAACGTGAGGAAATTTCGGCCAAAGATCCATCGGCCCAACGTGTGGCACTCATACCGAAAGTCATACCCAGAACAGCAGGCGAACTCAGGACGACGGGCAGACAAAAAATATATTCCCGTAGATGAAATGACAAGGACACAGCTGAGGAGGCACCAAATGAACTACGACCGCATGATGCGCCGACAGAACGAGGCAAAGGCTGCCACCAGCCAT
The DNA here is from genome assembly GCA_019454045.1 of Zanthoxylum bungeanum. Classification (NCBI taxonomy): domain Eukaryota; kingdom Viridiplantae; phylum Streptophyta; class Magnoliopsida; order Sapindales; family Rutaceae; genus Zanthoxylum; species Zanthoxylum bungeanum. The sequence continues at coordinate 13,594 of SKCR01053329.1, read as the reverse complement.
AGCCCCCATGCCACAGAAAAGTCAAAAGACAATAAGAAGGCACATGACGAGAAAGTGAGGAAAGTGACCAATGGTGATGAGCACACTAAGCTTCATAGAAGGAAACGGGACGGGACCGATGATGAGGAGCCTCTCATCGTCATCCAATTCGGCAACATGCCACCGGTCGTGGCAAATCATTACTTGTTGCCCAGAGAGTTCCGGGGAAAGACAATGGGGAAGCTGGACTGAGTGACGATATTTATGAGGGAGATGAGGTCGAATTTATGGCACTCTCCATAACAGGCGGAAATGCTGCAAGCCGAGAGGCCGAAGAGGAAGAACTGACGGATATAGAAGAGGAGATTGACATCAGGACGGAAGCTAGGAGAAGGGGAATTTCGCAAAATCGGCTTCTGAAAGAACTATTGAGGCCGGGAATTCAGTAGTCGGAACATTGGGAGAAGACCTGGGGCGATACCCATTCCTCGTTCTGTATGGAATGCCTAAGGTAAAGCGGGCTGTCACCAAGGCCGAGAAGAGAAGGCTGACCATCAATCACATCTCCCAGGAGATACCTCCCACACTGCCACCTTCTCGGTGGGATATGGAAGAAGAGTCATCCCAAGTCAAAAAAAGAGGCGATCAAGCCATGGAAATTGGCACGTCAGGGAAAGTGATTTTCCCAAAGCCACCAGCTCAGATGACAAAGCACCTAAGGCCATTGTACGTGAAGGCGAAGGCCAATGGCATCCCCGTATCCAAAGTACTGATTGATAACGGAGCAGCCATCAATGCAATTCCAGTTAGGATGCTGAGGCGTTTGGCTAAGTCCGAGGAGGACCTCCTCCCCACAGAAGTAGTCCTCACCAGCTTTAACGGAGGAGCGACGACTGCGAAAGGAGTCATACCACTGGACTTGCAGGTGGGAAGCACTACGAAGACTGTGGTATTTTTCGTCATAGATGGGCCAACCTCATACAATATGCTTCTGGGAAGAGACTGGATACAAGGCAGCCGATGCATCCCATCATCCCTCCATCGGTGCCTGGTTTTCTGGAACCAAAGGGATGAAGTGGAAATTATACACGCCGACAACAAGCCCTTCGCCGCAGACAACAAACTCGGCCGAATAATTTATGTATGAGGGAAAATACGGGCCAACCAGAGTTCTGAACGTAGGAGAGAGCCCAACCATCGTAGCCCAGAATGACGAGCCATACCCCGCTGGATTGTTAAACGACCTGTTAACGCAAACAAGACCAACCACAGTGGTCTTCGGAGAACCCACACACGTCGGTATCAATGAAGCACGGCCAGAGTAAAGAGCAAGCCGCCCTTGCGGCCTCTAAGGCCAATTTAATGGCCTACATTCTGGAACGAAAAAATAAGGACGAGGCGCTGGCCGCTGTTTCGGCCTTAAGAGGGAAACTGCTGACGCACCAGATGGAGGATAAGGTGAAAGAACTGTGTGGGGTGGACTGTTTGATAGAGGGAGAAGACGCACTGGAGGACGAATACGCTCTGAACGGACGACGCAAGACAAACTTCTCAAGAGGGAAAGATGCTCTAGAAGAGGTAAATCTGAGGGATGAATATAATAAGCGCATGACCTATGTCAGCAAGGAATTGAGCCCCCAGGTACGCGAAAAATTGCTCTGTTTATTACAAGAATACAAAGATTGTTTTGCATGGGATTATAATGAGATGCCCGGCCTTGATAGGGCCTTGGTGGAGCATAGGCTGCCAATCCTATCAAGTCATAGGCCTCATAGGCAGCCACCATGGAGGTTCGCGCCTAATGTTTTGTCTGATATTAAAAAGGAGGTCGAGCGACTGTTAGAGGCAAAATTTATTAGAACAACCAGATATGTAGAATGGTTGTCCAACATCGTCCCAGTCAGGAAAAAGAATGGGAAGATAAGAATTTGCATAGACTTCAGGAACTTGAACTTAGCAACGCCAAAAGACCAATACCCAATGCCGACGGTCGATTCCTTAGTGGATTCCACGGCATGGTATTAAGTATACTCATTTATGGATGGGTATGCGGGTTATAATCAAATTTGCATTGCTGAGGATGACGTGCATAAGATGGCCTTTAGGTGCCCAGGGTCTATAGGATGCTACGAATGGGTAGTAATGCTGTTCGGCCTAAAGAATGCCGGTGCCACGTATCAACGAGCCATGAATTCAATCTTTCATGACATGATAGGAAAATTCCTAGAAGTCTATGTTGACGATATAGTGGCTAAATCCATAACTACGGATGAGCATTTTAGCAATCTAGCATCGGCCTTTGAACGAATGAGAAGGTTCAAGCTTAAACTGAACCTTGCCAAGTGTGCCTTTGGGGTGTGCGCATGCAACTTCTTAGGTTTTCTAGTACACCAACGGGGAATCGAGATTGACACCAACAAATCTCGGGCGATTACTGAAGCCATGCCACCCCGAAACAAAAAAGAGTTGCAGAGATTTCTGGGGCAGGTTAATTTCCTAAGACGATTTATCTCCAATTGTGCAGAAAGACCAAGGCATTTTCCTCCCTACTAAAGCTAAAGGGAGAGGACGAATTCGTCTGGACCGAAGAGCACCAACAAGCGTTCAACAATCTGAAGAGGTATTTGTCACAGCCACCAGTAATGGCGCCTCCAGTGTCAGGGAAGCCAATAAAGTTGTACATAGCAGCTGAGGAGCAGTCCATAGTTGGGATGATCGCACAAGACGACGACATAAACGTTGGGAGAGCCATTTATTACAGCAGCAGGCAATTGCTGACTTATGAATGTATTACTCTCCCATGGAGAAGTTATGTTTGGCTTTATATTTTACATGTACTAAGCTACGTGCCTATCTTAGGCCGAACATTGTATATTTGATCACAAAAATCAATATAATAAAGTACATATTTTCTCGTCCTATTTTGCATCAAAGGGTTGATTTCTGGTCTCTGTCGCTCTCAGAATTCGATATACGGCACGAAACCCAAAAGGCTGTCAAAAGTCAAGCCTTGGCCGATTTTCTGGCCGATCATCCATGCTTAAGTACAACTAGGGAAAGAGAATTGGATTTGGACGAGTGCAGTCTAAAACCATGGAAGATGTATTTCGACAGATCCAGCACGACATAGAAGGCTGGAATATTGGTTGTCTTAGTCAGCCCATTGGGAGAAGCCTTCCAGTTTTTAGCCACATTGAACGAGTACTGCACCAAAACCAGGCAGAATATGAAGCCTTGATACTTGGGTTGGAAACACTCCTCAACATGGGAGCAACCCATGTGTCTATCAAGGGAGATTCGCAGCTGGTAATCTAACAAGTAATGGGAACTTATAAATGCCAAAGTCCGTCGGTCGTGGCATTATTAGACATATCCAAAAAATTAATAAAACGATTTGATCATACTGACTTGGAATACATTCCAAGAACAAAGAATGAATTGGCCAATAACTTAGCCCAGACGGCCTCCGGTTATGAACAAACCAACATAAGTGGGGTGTACAGAAGCGAAGAAATCAAGCCAGCCCTCATGAGAAGAGCCGAAGAAAAAGACGTCATGGCTCTTGAAACAGAGGACGATTGGAGGGACGAAATCAGGACGTTCTTAACACAGCCTGGACTAGGAAAAGACCGAAGGTTGAAGCTTAAAGCCTTGAACTATGTAATGTCAGGGGATGTGCTCTATAAAAAATGACAAGATGGATTGTTATTGAAGTGTGTAGGGCCATCAGAATCTAAAACTATCATGGCTGAGATACACGAAGGCATCTGTGGGGCTCACCAAGCTGGAATCAAGATGAGATGGTTGATCATACGAAGCGGCTATTATTGGTCGAAGATGGGGAATCGTGTATCTCATACGCCAAAGGGTGCGTAGCTTGCCAAAAGCATGGTCCTGTCCAAAGGGCCCCCGCAACCAAGATGGTCTCAGTCATTAAACCTTGGCCGTTTATGGGATGGGAGATAAACTTGATAGGGAAGATTTATCCTGCTTCAAGTAAAAGGCACACCTTTATTGTTGTTGCCACTGGCTTCTTTACCAAGTGGGTAGAAGCTATCCCAGTTGTAGAGATCTCACAAGAACAGATAATCAAGTTTATAAAGGAACATATAATTCACCGGTTTGGTATACCACAGACAATCATGGTAGACCATGGTACCTCATTAAACGGTGAAAAGGTAAAGGACTTCCTAGCCGAATATGGAATCCGGCTAGTGAATACCACTCCATATTACCCTTAGTCAAACGGTCAAGCCGAATCGTCCAATAAAACCCTCAAAGGATTGATTCGAAAGATGGTGACGGATACCTGAGTCAAGCTTTATGGGCTTACAGGACCTCGCCGCGCACAAGCACGTCGGTGACATCTTTCTAGTTGGTGTATGGACAAGAAGTTGTGCTCCCTGTGGAAATGAACATTGAATCCACTAGGGTAATATTTCAGGAGAAACTAACGAAAGAAGACTACGACGAGGCGATGATCCAGAATTTGCTGGAATTGGACGATATTAGGTGCGACACGCTCAACCGCCTGGAAGCACAGAAGAAAAAGATAGCCAAATAGTATAATCGCAAAGTAATGGCTAAGTCTTTTGAGAAGGGCGAACTAGTAAGGAAGACAATATTGCCAGTTGGCTCTAAGGAACTAGCATATGATAAGTGGTCGCCCAACTGGGAAGGCCCATTTATAGTAAGAAGTGGGTTGCCACATGGAGCCTATCATTTGCAAGATTTAAAAGGACGGGTGCATATAAGAGCGATAAACGGGAAGTATTTAAAGAAATATGTGCCCTCGTTATGGGAGCACGAAAACATTCAAGAAGAGCAATAAGAAGTTCGCATTAATAACGGACGAGAACGTCCTAAATTACAAAATGGACTATATAACGTCCTCAGTTACATCATCATTGGCCCGAAAATTGCCTAAAACCCTAGGCAGGTCCTTAATGGCTGAGAGCGTCTCCCTCGTCAGGCCCCAGTCTCCCTGAACAGCTGCGCTCGCCGCATCCAAATCGGCCAACTCCTTCTCGAAGTCAATGCTGGCGCCACCCCCTCAAATTCGGCCATCGACCGTTCCACCTCCTCCATTTGAGCGATGACGGCTCCTCCCTTGCCTCTTTCCTCATCCGACTTTCTTCCAAACGGCTTTGAAGCTCTTTCAATTGCTGCTCCAGGTCCATGAAGACTGACTCTTCAGTCACCATCCGTCCGTGGTCTCCTTCAAGGCCTGTTGCAGCTTTCCGAAAGATTCACAGAGTTCTTCCCTTTTCACCAAGAGGAGCGAAGCCCAATCCTCTGGCTATGAATTACACGATACCGGGAGAGAAGGTTCGTTATTTCCTCTTGCATCTCTTGGAGAAAGAGCCGATCATCAATAGATATGGGCGATGAAGGGAGAGCCAGTAATCGGCTTAATTTGGAGGAACACCGGCCCAACTGAAGCGTGTTCTAGGGTTGAATAGCTTGGTGAACCTCCATCGCAGCGAAAGAAGCATACTGACGAAAGACCTCCCGAAGACTCTCCAAGTCTGAGTCCGCGCCAGTTAGGGGCGTCGATGGACGAAAATAAGCAGAGGTCATCTCCCCAAGACGATCCAAAAGACGCTGGATCGATTGCAGCAATAGATCGGGCGCCTACACATAAGGGAAGAGTTAGCAAAACAGATTAAGACCACAACCCAAGAAGAAATGGAAAGTAACTCACCATCCTAGAAGCAGAACTAGAAGGCTGATGGGCCTGTACGTCGGATGTTCCAGCTGCTGGCTGCATCAGTCCTTGCTCGGGGGACAGCAACTAATTACTGTGCGGCTTGAGGAAAGATCGGCCGAGGAGGAGAAGTTGACGGCATATTAGGGGATTCCGCCCGAGGAGGAAGTGCTTGTTCAACAGTGATTGGCATTTGGACTGTTTGAGTGGGTGCCATTAATGGAACGATCACGGGGGCCGAAGGTGATGGTTGCCTAAGCTCAGGCTCCTCCCTTTGAGCGGACCTTTGAGGAGAAGGAGGCAGAGGGGCCGAGGCTGATGGCTGTGCTGAGGGTGACGCCATGTGCCCAGGAATACTGGGGGACATAGCCTCTGGCATTGAGTGTTGAGGCACAGCAGTCGGCCGAACATCTGTAAGAGAATCGGAGTCGGATGAATCAAAAATAATAATGACTGCATCTTCTTCATAAATACGACGAAGGAATTTCCTCAATTCTTGGACGAGAACAACCAGACTCGGCGTAAGAATTCCTACCTTGAGTGACAGCTCCACTTGTACTCCCCTCTCCTAAGAGCTGCTCTATGTTCGGTCTTTCGCCCACGCATTCCTCATCAGAAGGAAATCGAATCATCGGCTCCCTTGCGGGTTCCTCGCTCGCATTGCCGCCCACAGGAGTTTCGGCCTCTGGAGCTGGTGCCGTCCCACGTGCCACAGAGGGTGAAGGTGAGTCGATTTTCAAGGCCTGCGTCAAACCATACAATACTAGCATCAGTATATCTCAAAGCATTATAAAAGCAAGGAAGGGCGAATTTCAGACTCGTACCTTAGGACGACGGACCAGATGGAACGTCCGAATCAGAGCTTCGACTAGGGGAAGGCTGCTTCCTTTTGACGGGCTTTTTCTTCTTCGACTTGGAAGCCTCAGTGGCCTTCTTCGACCCCGGTGACCCAGACGGCTTGAGAAGCAAGGAAAGAGAGGAGTATACCTTCGCCAAAGGCAGTGAGAAAAATCGTTCACGGGCCGGTGGCCAGAAACGGTCAAAATAGGGGTGAACGGATGTACAAGGATTAAAAGAAGCTACGGTAAAAGAAGCCAGTAAGGATCGAGTCTCCTCCATAGAGTCTTCGACCTCTGAGACCGAAAAGACCTTAAAGCGGTCTGATGATGCAGAATACAAATGGAAAAATGCAAGAGGCCATCCTTGGACGAGGCCGAATTGACGAGCTACAAAATTGGGCGAATATACTTCTACCCCGGCCTTACCATTGGCCCCCGTAAAATGACATGAGCCAATTTGCGGCCGCACAAAAATTTGCGCCATATGCGAAAGTCGTCTCTTCTTTTTCAGAAAGGGGAGGATCAAGGGCGAATGATGGACTGTCCGACGCTGAAAAGGGAAAAAAGGAAGGGAAACGGGAAAGAGTATAAAAATAGTCAAAAGTGGCCTAAGGGGAAACAGAAGATTGCCGAAGCTGGGCATAGTGAAGACCGGCACACGAGTAAGAGCGAGTCGGCTCAATTGTGCTGAAGATAGGAAAATACGCTTTCAGCCAAAGCTGGACAATCTATAAAGGGTCCAGAAGCAATGGCTGAGGACCCAGAGTGAAGCTGCTTTTGGAGGATGGCCAATCCCTGTATGTGGCTGCAAGGAAAAAGGAGGCCAAATCTAGGCGACGGCCATTTGCAAGGTCAGAAGAGATGGAGAGAGAACCCGCCGCGGGTTTCTGGCTGGGTGTGCAAATGATATACTTACACAACCAATAATGAAGAAAAGCCGTTCGTTCCAACAAAGAAACCGACCCGGCCGTCTTCGAATAGGCACGAAGAAAAGAGGAGTACGACGACAAAGAAGAGGGTTCCATTTTAGGAGGAGGAAAGCGAAATGATGTGGAGGCTGATATGGTCGCTCCATGGGGGACAACCCAGTTAGGGCACCGACATCGCGAAAGGTGATGGTGAATGGCCCGACAGGAAAGACAAACACGTTATAATCGGATGACCAGAAAAGTAAAGAGATAGGGAACAGGCTGCGATCAAAAGCCGGCAGGTTCAAGGAAAGCTCGATAAGGGGAAGGAGGCGGTGCGTATCCAAGAAGGACCGGGTATCCTCATGCGATAGCATACGCTTATACCAGGCTTCAAAATCGATGTCGGGTCTGGGCCAAGTCCGAATTGGGTGAGCATAAGAGAGAGCAGAAAGACTTAGCGGCTCAGAAAATGGAAGGCCGGAGGAAGCAGGAAATTACTGAGCCAACAGGTTTGTTGCAATGGCTTCGGCGTCTGTAAACATAGGACCGAGGGCGCACTGGGCGAATTCTTCGTTCAGGGTATGAACACCGAAAGTACCCACTGAATCAGACTCTAACGCCGTCTGATAATCGGCGGAAGTCGAAGCATCAGTTTTGGGGATTGAAGAAGAAGAAGCCATAGAGGACTGAGAGTTTGAAATCACAGGGGAAGGCAAGGTTGTAAAAGAAAGAGAGAGTGAAGTTTGAAAACGGAGAAAAAATGAAACCTTATAGCCAAACAAATGACAGGTGTCACGATAGGAATCGCCAAAAGGTGAAACGGCGGGAAAATAGAAAGGGATGAAGTTTGCCCTAGACAGGTGTTCAAATGTGATTCGCCGCAAGTGACGTGCTAGGAAAGGAGACACGGAAGCGACGCCAAAAACGGCTCCTGAATAGGCCTCATGATGAAACATGGAAGAAAGGGTCACACATTTAATGCAGATAAGATGGGTCTCAACAGGACTCCAAAGGGCGGCGCAACAAACTAGGACGAAAGGCTCATCCCCTCGCTCTACCTTCACAAATTCGGTCTCAATCCATTCGGCCAAACTCCAGGCCTTACCTTCGGCCTACAGAATCGGCCAATGACAACTGTCGGCACTACACTCTACAGAGATTATTGCCCAAGCCTCATCCATTATTGGTGCTAGCAATGGTGACAAAACTGATGTGACAGGATCATCAGGCTACAGGCTCGCTTTGGGCAAGAAACAGACCTTGAGCAGATGACCTCCAACCGATCGTGCAACGCGTGGAAGGACCCTTCACATGCCAACAGTACCCGGTTTAGAAACATGCGCAACAGGAAGAGGAAAGGGCAAGTTGGAAAGTTTCTCACCATCTATTTAAAGACCGACCTACCTCACACCACCACGACCAAGTTCACCATAGCCAAGCAGAATCTCAAAACTGAGGAAGAGAAGATCGTGGAAAGTAATGAAATTTAGGCCACCAAAAGTGAAGGTCCCTGTGGAATGAGGTGTGAAATGGAATGTAAAAAGGCTCGCTAGCGGCCATCCACACGGAGTAAGGTGTAAAATGGAATATAAGGATGTGGATGGACTATGTCCGTTAGCGAAAATTGTCCGAGAACCTCGGTGTGGAAGGTACTGCATCCCCCAGGTGGTGAGTAGGTCACGCTCATTAGCAACGGCTTGCTTAAGCTTCTCCACTCGGGGCATGCTCCTTACTTGGGAGTACGAGTTCTCTGGACTAAAGAACAGACTGTTTGAGGGCGGAAAAGAAAGTCCTCAATTAGGGGGGCGGTCTTCCATGAAACGGTGAAAGCAATGACCGGCAAGGTTCGCCTCGATCCCCTCCAGGGTGATGGTTTTCCCTAGAACATGGAAAGAAAGAACCAGGTCAGCACTCGATTCGAGGGGGTGGCCAAATAACAGGCTATTTAATAACGTAGTGGAATATCCTCAATCGGTGGTTGTCTTTCCAGGAGTGAAGGAAGAACGAACCAAAACAAAAGATATGAAATTCACCTCGATCTTCCCTCTCAGTTCAATCGAGGTAAATTTGGGGGACAATTGTTGGCAGATAAAATCCCGCAGGGCGAGTTCGTCCTAGAACGAGAGGAAGTGCGAAAAGAAGAAGGGCGATGGGCGAAGAGCGACAGAAAGACTTAGGACGATCGAGCCAATTGCCAGAACGAAAATGTGCAATGCAGTTATCTTCATTCCAAAGCAGTTGAGCGGTTGTTCCTTCACGATCAGGCAGTTAAGGCACACGACCCAGCAGTTACAAGCACTACTCAGAACTACAAAAAGATGGTGGAACTGCTCAAATCGGTTATCAAGTGACACTATAAAAGCTCGCCTACCCCAAGAGAAGAGAAGAAAAAACAAATGAAGACTCAATTGAGCATATTTTATCTTTTTTTTCTTAGCTTGTAACCTAGGACTGTAACTTGTGTGCTTGTGCCTCTTGGAGGCTTATTCACTTGATTCAATACACCCATTGCTGGGACTTCGTCTCAGGAGGTTTGAACCTTACACGCTCTTTTTCCTTGCACGCGTAAAACCTGCGCAAACAGTAATAAAATTTTAAATTAATTCTGAAACTTGGTATCGTGGAATTCCTATGTATGGTGCCTCATGTATTAAATTCCTATTTTTTGAATTGTTAATCATAATAAATTTTTAATACCTAAGTTTCACTCCAATCTTTATAACAACATATTAACTAATTAAAATGATAGGTGACTCGAGTCTTAATTAATTCAAGCAAGCTTCGTTTAGAATCTCACCTAAAATACAAGGCCCGATAAAATAAAAATTTATACATATATATTTAATTGTATTACAAAAATATTATTTAATTTTATGTAAAAAATAATAAAATTTCCATAATTGCTTAGTTAATTATAGTAGGGGTGTACAACAGTTCCGGGTAGACCAAAAACCGCTTAAAACGAAACGAAAATTAGGTTCTGGAGCCGGAACAAAATTATTTTAGGATAGGTGTCAGTTCCGAAAATGTGGAACCGGAAAAATCAGGTTCAGGTTCTGGTTTTATACTTAAACTTAAAGTATTTATAGAAAATTTTCTGAAAGTTACATAACAACCCCCGCAGAATTATAAATAGGTCCATAACATTACACGTCTTTGGAAATGTGCATTTTTTAGGCTCTTCTAGTGTAAATTTTGACATTTGTTCAACACGAATGTTGTTCATCTTCAAAAAAATTTCCAACGAATCAAAAATCAGCTCAATCAGAGTTTGTTTTCTATTTTATAACTAAAATAACAAATATCCGTTATATAAAAATATTTAAAAATATGTGAATCCGATTATTTTGATTTACACAATTTTCAAAGCTAGAAGATACCACTTCAAGAGATTTCAACATACTTTACAACACAAATCACTGGCTAAATTTTTTCGCATAACATTCCAAAAAAAAAAAAAAAAAAAAGCTTGAGGGGTCATGAATTAGTTCATAGCAACTTTACAATACGATCACATGTTTCAATTGATGAATGTTTTAACCTGTGAAAGTGACTTGACTAGGAGATTCATTCAGGATTTTCCACCACATATAAAACTACTCGGTCGAAATGGCTATTATTGCAAATTTTCTTAGCAAACAAATGGCTCAAAATTTGAAGTGAAGAGGGAGATAGTATATTATATTTCGGGTGTTTATGTCATCTCTTTTACAGCAGTTGAGTCTCATACAGTTGTGGGACCCAGCTATTGTGAGAGAGATGACATATACATCCGAAACATAATATAATTTTTCGTGAAGAGGCGTCCTCGAGAGAGAAATAAATGAATGAAATAGCCAGGTGTCATAAATGCTGCCGATACATTTGACTTTACTGTCAGTAAAATTGGTTAATTTACTTTTATTAGAGCAGAATTGGGAACTGGAGAACGTGGAGAAGGTCCACTTAAAACGCAGCTGTGTTTGTTGTAACATTTGACACATTTTCTTCTTAAAAAACAAACTTTGTTCTTTCTATATTTGCTATTATGACGTGTGTACATGATAAAACCCAGATTTATGCATAACTAGAGAAGTTTTGCCCATTAAAATGAGAATGAGAATCTTTACATAGATATATGAGTGGATTAGGAGAATATAATTAGAAATTAAGAAATTAAAAAAAAAAAGATGTAGTATTGATTGAGTAGAAGATGAGATGGATAAGATTAAGATAGTTCGGACATACCCAACTAGACGGGCCAAATTTGAGCCATGGCAAAATCGTCATTTCACCTTGGGCCCAATATCAATGAAAACCCGTATACTTAACAGTATCCAGCCCTCAAGACTTCAACTCTACTCAACAAAGCTCAGTTCCATCAAACAACCCATTCATGGGCCAATGTTAGACTAAGGAATTGAACACATCTCAGACCCATATACCAGAGAAATCCTACAAGACAACCCACTGACTTTCCAATAGCCAAACCGAAAAATATCTTAATTACCACACGTGATTAGCCATTTCTTACACCGAAGAGTTTATCGTTTAATATATTAAAGAGACCTACCTCATAATAGCCTATAAAAGTGGCATAATTCAAAATCGGGGGAGAGGTTTTTTAGCTCTCATACCAGAGCTCTCAAAAGAGATCGTCATCTAAACACTGGCCCACCACCCTCACGGCAGTCTACGGAGTTCAAGGTAACCTTGAACCTTGCTCTTCCATATTTTCCGCTCGTCATCACTACTGACTTGAGTGTCAGAGTGCCTACGGTACCCACCACACCGGTGGATAGGAACTCTCTGCTCACTCTACCTTTGTTTTGCAGGATCGCTAGTGCCCCATCATAAAAATTCTCGATTGTGGACCTCAGGCAAAATCCAGCGTCCATAATTTGGCGCCCACCGTGGGCCTTAGCAATTTATAGCAAGCGGAGATCTCTCAGTCTACGGTCCTTACAAACATAGCTACTCATGGATTCAAGCCGCGAGCAAACACCAGACCCAGTGGCTGCTCAACTGGCCATTCTCCAAGAACGGTTACGAGTTTTAGAGGATGAAAACTCATCCATGCGAAGCTCCAATACGAACCTCCAAAAGTAGTTGGAGCAAAAAACCTCAACCTCCCAACAACGCGAAGCTATAAATCACCCCAACAATCTTATTATTCATTACAACCTCTTGGAAGCATTCAACAATGTTGCAAGTGATGATCCTGTTAGGGTTGGTGCTCGAAGCGCAAATCCGGATCGTATTTATGTTCGATTCATGAATACGAGCAATACATTTTTCCATAATATTACTTATTTATGGTTACACCTATTGTCTTTTAATATATATATTCGATCTAATTCATTAGATTGAAACTAAATCATGTTTAATGATTTATATATTAGACAAAGACCCGATAATAAATAACGTAGTACGCAATTACAACGTAGCTTATAATTGACATTGGGAAGTATCACTACTATATATATATTATCAAATGAAGTTCCTGGTCAAGATTTACTAACACGGGTCGGTTAGTAAAATCCGCTGAGATCAGTACATGTCGTATATCGTGACTTAGTCTGATGATTTATCCCAATGAACCATGAGTCTCGGGAGACTCGTATAGACGTGTAGGTGTTTATTTGATAAACACTGAACGACTCACCAAATATTTCCTAATAGATGGTACACCAACGTCAATATGAATCTTCTCGGGTTGAGTAGCATAATGATTCTTTTACTTGAGATACCACTGTTGATATATGAGTTATCTTCCACACTTAGATGGCAGTCACGTCACTGATCTATTAAGATCAGACCTTCGCCTGTTCGTTGGGTGTGGACTCATGCTCATGATATCCTGTGTGTATCAAGATAGAATCAGTCAGTTCTTTGTATATAGCATAGATATTCATTATGGGATTAGCAATCCGTTAAATCCATGGATCTGTGGTATAGTGTAGAAGTGAGTTCTAAGTATTTTTATAAGATTGCTAATAGAATCGTTTATGGGATTATACCTATAGAGATTTGACGTTAATTTCTATATCTATGGAATAATCGGAATACATGTGACGGAGGAATTATACGTATGTGATGACCTCGTCCTCTATAGTTCAGCGAGTTTATCTGAGGTTGTCATAATTTACGAGTGGGTAAATTATGGACACGAAATTTGA
>SKCR01053328.1:0-45698 GCA_019454045.1 Zanthoxylum bungeanum | reverse complement strand
ACCATCAAACGGAGAGGATTGATCGTGTCAGGTATGTCTGAACGACTGGTAGAAATGATTAACCGTGGCTGATGCTTTTATTGCTTTGCCAGGTGGCTTGGGCACATTGGAGGAAATTTTTTGGCGAACTTGAACATACACCAGAAACCAATGGGTATTTTTTAACGTTGATGATGGATTTTATGATTTTTCTGTGTGTTTCTTGATGATGCCCGAAGAAATGGATTCGTGTCAAAACCTTGAAAGAACTCATCTTTACTGCCAGAACTGCTCCGGACTAATAGACCAACTCTTAACCTATGAACCCAAGTTGACCTATCCTTTCAAAGATAAATTGGTCTGAGGACGATCGTGGTAGTGGTAAGAGGGTCGGATTAATCTGGATCTTAACCTTATTTCCGTGTAGAATTTAGCTAATCAGGGTATTATCTTCTAAACTCTTCTTCTACCGTTTAAGACATGGGGACAATGTCTCATTTGGTTTGGGGAGGGAATTAGTTGATTAATATCTTCTTTTTAGTGTGTGTGTTGTTTTTATTTTTAGTCCAAAACTTTTCGAAAAATACAAAAAACATTGAAAAATTTTCAAAATTACAAAAATATTTGTGTTTTTGTTTTGACTAAAAATGTGATATTGGTAAGAGATAGCTGAGTAAGAGTTTCCACTCCTGAGACGTATCTCAAACCTATTTCGAAACAAGTTAATTTTGTTTATTTCCTTTTGAATAATTTATTTTGTGAATTCTCCATAATACTGATTAAAATAGATCTTCATATGCTCAGTTAGCAGGTATTATCAACATACATAGTAACATACGGACATGAGCTAAAAATGAAAAGTTTGTAATATTCGGTGCTCTAGTTTAAGTGGAGGAAGAATCTCAAAAAGTGATGGAGTAAAAAAAAAAAAAAAAAAAAAAGTCTGAGATCCGAGTTATTAAGTCTGTAAGGGTGTTTTAACACCTAGTACCCTAAAGCAAATTGGTTTGGGAGTCACTGGCCCAAAGCTCGCTACATGGATCAAAGATGCTGCAAAAATTATATATCTGAAGTCTGAGTAATTAAGTCCGTAGGGGTGTCTAACACCTGGTGCCCTAAAGCCAACTGGTTTGGGAGCCACCGGCCCAAAGCTCGTTACATAGATGGAAGGTATTGTATTAAATAAAAAATATAGGAAAAAGAAAAAAAAATCAGAAAAAAATCAGAAAAATTATTCCATTGCTACAAAAAGGTGTGAATTCTGATAAAACTTCAGGACAAAAAAATATTACTCTTCTCAACTGCACTTATGACTGTTGTGGCCAAAAATGAGTTTTTAAATTTGTTGGCTGTGTATATGGAGAATGGTAAATATAATCGGAGAATTTACTTATTCGGTAATTTAGAAAGAAACAAACAACTAGTAACTTGGAGTAGAAGTTTCACCTGATTAGTCACTAACTTTCTTATTCTATTTTCTCTTGTCTTTTTGCTTTTGTGTGGATTAGTTTTACTACCTTTTTACTTTTGTAAAATATTTGTGGGTTATCATTGTGTAAACCCTCACGAGACTACAACTCGTCCACTAGGGACACCAAGGGGTTTAAAGACTTGTTGCATACGCTAAATGCAACCATGATCCCTACGAAAGTGGCTTAGTTTAATAATTTTTTTTTGTTGTTTTGCTCGAGGACTAGCAAAATGTTAGGTTTGGGGGTGTGATGAGCGGAAAATATATCAATATTTACCGCCCCATTTAACTTAATATTTTGTTTAGTTTCTCGGGTTTGATGAACGTTTTGATGTGTTTTTGTTTATTTTGCAGATAAAATAATATCGGGTCTCAATGAAATCATTTAGGACGAATTATGGGTCAAATAAGGGTAATTATTGGACTTGATATTTTAATTTTGGAGATTGGAAACTTGAAAGGGCGTTTTTGACAAAGTGCAGTTTTGGAAATTCCATTTTTGCACATCTGTCGTATTTTGGGCATAACGTTTTACTCCGATATCGGATTGAGCTGATTCAAGTGCCAGATTAAAGAAGACTCGAAGATCTACAACTTTTAAAGACAAAATAATTTCGAATTCTGAAGATTTCATGACCGAAATTGATGAACCATCCAGAAGTGTGTGTGTATAATTATTAAAGTCATTTTCAATCATTTTCAAGCAAAAAAATAAATTAATAAATAAATTATAAAAATTATCAAATCGCCACCAAACATGATAAGAAATTAGTGGAGCAATTAATAATGGATTTGGTGGAGTAATTAGTGGAGAAATTAATAATGGATTTGGTGAAGAATTTGATGGATGATTTGATAGAGGCAAAATTTTGCCTATAAATACCAAGCCATTTCATTTGTAAAATTCATACTTTCTTATTTGAAATTCCTAATGAATAAATAAGAAGATTGTATCTTGTTTATTTATTTACAGCTTCCAGTAATTAATTTCCGCTTTCGCACTTTCTTTTCTTTACTTTTCAGTTTTTACTTTCCGCAATTTACTTTTACGCACAAACCTTTTCTTTCTTTACTTTTGCAGTTTTTATTTTCAAACAATGAGGAGGTAACTCCCCCTTGCTGGAGTAAAAGGTAAAGCTTTTATTATTGCTATCTAGATTAATCTCCCTTAAATATAAAATATAAACTATTTAAAACCTGACTTAATGAGGATACCGCTATATTGGCCGGTTGGAAATTAATTATAAATTTGTTTTAACCTGACTAAGTATGGATACCGCCTGGTTGGTCGGTTGGTAATTAATTATTAATTTGAATTAATCAGGATACCGCCTATAAGGCTGGTTGGTAATTATCACGCAAAGTTAATATATTATATTAAGGGAGATATCTAAAATAGTAGAAATAAAAGTTGATCCTCTAACCCTAGCATTTTCTTTTATTGTACTTTTACTTTATTTAATTTCAGTAATTTACTTTTCACAATTTACTTTTCAGCAATTTACTTTCAGTAATTTACTTTTATTTTTTTATACTTTTTACTTTATACTTTTTACTTTTACTTTATTTACTTTTCAACAATTTACTTTTCAGTATTTAATTTTTAGTATTTTACTTTATGTCTTTTATTTTTTTTACTACTTGTAAATATGTGTCGTAACTAAGCCAGTTATCTGGGGTTGTGATGAAATCCAATATCACCGGTTTATAAGGGGTTAAATTATAGTTTGGGTAATATAAAGGTTTATTTATTGAGTCTTAATATTAATGCTTTTTATTAACTGGCCATTAATAAAATTGAACTGGTAAACTTAAAATGAAATAGACATAGGGATTTTAAGTTAAAACCTTAGACTCAATAGCCCACGATCTTCCTTGAGGATAGATAACCCTTTAATAGATTTCCTTACAGGATAGGAATATACCTGTCGGACGGGGTAGCCATAATTGGAACTTAATCTTAATAAATCCAGGTAATTTGGTTGACATAGACATATGGTTCAATTGGGTTATACTGGATATTTGTAGTTGACCATCGGAATAGGCTTTTACATAATTTAGTGTTCCAGGTTAATAAATCAATATTTTACCCAACTATAAGATAACCACTTCATCTTTAAAATGATATTGGAAGAAATCACAACCCTATATAGTTTTTAATATTGAATTTTCTTAAACCTACTTTCGAACAAATTTATTTACTTATTTTTAAATTTAGAATCGTCACCTTTTCAAATCTATCAAACAACTTGTTAGATACTAGTAATCATTTGACCTCATAAAATTAATAGCTTAGGTATTAAGTCCTCGTGGGATCGATACTTTTTATACTACTTGAACGATACGTGCGCTTGCGTTATACGCGTGTGATTACGCACCGGTCACCATCACCATATGTTTCTCTTTTATTCTCACCATTGCCAGCATCCTGGGGGCTGCCGCTATCCACCATGCGACAGAGGGGTGGTTGGCGAACCCATCAGGCCGGTCGCGCCAATCGGCGATGGCCGTTAATCCGCCGACGTAACCAGCTACACACATAAGGTTTTTTTAGGAGATGGGTCAAGTGAGAGAGTTGTAAAGCTTATGCATGTTTTGCAAATACTTGAAACTATGGGGTATTTATAGAAAAGTTTTTGAAAATTACCTTCTGACCCCCGAAAATTATAATTAGGCCCCTCTAATCGGCATTTATGAAAATCCATATTTTTGAAGCCCTTCTGATATAAATTACGATACGTGTTCAACATAAAAGTTGTTCATCTCGGAAAAATGAGTCTGATGGTTCAAAAATCAACTCAATCAGAGTTTGTTTGAAAATGTTATTGCCAAAATAAGAAACTTTTACGCGTATAACGATATAATCAGAAATTGTTTACCCAGTTCTCGAAAACATACGTTTTTCAACGAGACGAAGCTTCACTTTAAAATATTCTGAACTATTTTCCAACACATAAACTCTGATTTTTGATTATCATCATGTTCCAAATCCTTAACTTTAATTCGTAAATCTTCTCGCATTGTACCGAAAACTCAGGATATTACAGGTCACGTTAGTGCAGTTTTAGGTTTAGATTAGTTCAGGGAATCAAGTTCAGTTCATATAGTTTCAGGTCAGATCATGTAGGTCCAGCCAACATTAGCATATTAGGATGTCAACAGTTAATTCTCAGTTCAGACAGCTCAGTATAGTTCATGCAGACTCAAGTCAACATACAACATTTAGGCTATGACTAAAGCAAATTATTTGGTGCTTGACAACTCCAGGTCAGGTTCAGGATATCATCTCAAAATAGTAAAACTAGGTTCAGTCATTTACTCAGTTATCAATTAGACTAAGTTCTAGATCTTTATGACATGTATTCAGATTTCAATTACCTACTTAGATTTCTAGCTTATTATTTATATTGTCGTGATTCATTACTTTAACTCTCTCTTATACTATGTTTCAATTTAATCATGTATTTCACTTCAGATTATTTTATTAGCCCTCTAGTATTCACTCACCAGGTCTTTCAAAAGATCTGACACACCCCACTCTCTAGTTATTTTGTAGGTCATAGGTTTAGACATCATTTAGAGAAGATGAGACCCAGCGATAGTCATTACACATCTCGAGCGGTTGTTTAGAGTCGGGCCTAGTTGTCAGTGTTAGATGATGTCAAGATAGGACAGATGGCCATGTATATGTGGCAAATATTATGTTAGTTGTATGTGGATTTTTTTATGTGTATATATATTTGTGATATGAAATAGAGATATTTTCATATTTATGATGTGTATGTGTATATGATTGTGTGTTGTCAGTCAGTTATTTCAGTGCAGCTAACAGTATATGTCAGGGGTTCGAGTGATGGCTAAGCCGCCTTTTGTCTATCACATGCTCGGAAATATCGGGATATGACACATATCTATCTTTAATGTCGATCTAAGTTGTCCTATCAAAGATTGACAATAGTAGAATGATTGGGCTATATGTGAAACATGCAAATAATGTGAGATATACAACAAATGATTTGTCACTCTAAATAACTATTGTTAAATGGTAGTTCATAGACATTGCATGGTTGACATGTCCATGATATAAGAGTTACAATTGGGGAATTGTTGGTTGTAATATTATCAAAATTATAGTCAACATTATAATATTTGTCTATTGGAGTTGTTACATTTCATACTCCAAGTTATTGGTGAGGCGAATGTTTAAGCATATGGTATTTGTTTACAGAATGGCTATGGAATTAACATCCATTCTCATTTGGGGTTATTACACATTGTTAAATGTCACTTATGATTTATGGAGAAAAAACTACTAATCATATAGTTACATTAAAGGAAAATTATAGTATTAATTTATCATAATTATCTCCATTACCAAATTAAGAGGGAACTAAGTGGGTCACAACTTAAGGTATGTGAACCTTTGGCTATGTTGTGTAGTGTAGGAAACTTCCTAAATATAAAATGTATTTATAGGATGTCTTGTGATAAGACATGTTCTTAATATATAACCTTGAGGAAATGCACCAAATGAATGAATATATCCTTTAGAGGGAAATGATATAACCTTTGAGTTGGATTGGTACAATGAAAAATTATGACCCTTTTAAGGATTGCATCCTTAAGCTTAAGGGTATCTCTTTAATAACAAATTTACATGTCTATAATTAAGGCATTGGGTTCTCATTTTTCTACTGACTCAGTTCTTTCTACATCTAATGTTATTTTCATAAGTCTTAGGCAATTGTTAGAGAGTCTAACATTTTCCAAGGAGAGAGTTTCCAATATTATCTTAGTTTAAGTTCTTGAAGAAATGAGTGCCCATTTTACAAGAAGCAAGCAAGCAACTTGGGAGAAATTTAGCTTTAAGAGATCCGTAGTGCACCGAGGCATGGTTGATAAGTTCTTAAGGACAAAGATTTTCTCGACTTGGTTTAAATCCATCATCTTCTACATAGTATTTTCCACGTTCTTCTAACACTTGAGGTTGTGTTTAGTTTTTTAATTTGTATGATTTCTTTTAATGATTTTATTTAAATAATATATTTTATAAAATGAATAATAACACATCTGCCAATAATTTTAAGAACTTATTAACTTACATGTGTTGTTAACTCTGATTTTACATGTTTTATTATTCTTTTCTCTAGAAAATGTATTATGTGCATGAAAAATATGTAAGTGCGTTCGAACCTCTGACGAACATATAAGGAAAAACCTTGTATTCTGCAAATCATTCAAACATTGTGATGAACGTCATATGAATGCAAACTCTCTAGAAAGGTTTATTCAAATATGTTATCAAACATTATACGGACATGAACTCTCTGGAAAGTTTCATTCGAACGGCTGAACAAACGTGACACTAACCCAGTCATACTGGAATTTTTTTTCAGATTTGGATTAATAACATAAACTTAGATTAATATATTAATAAACAGATTTCCTAAAACATATATTATCTTGATAATTGTAATATGATATAAACATATGTTAGTTATGGAATTTGGTAAAATAAATTGAATATATGCTTAATATAATATTAACTTAGTAAAAATCATATACATGAAAGTTTTTGTAAGCTTGTTAGTATAGATTTGAGAAAATATTAGGGGTTCAATTATCACATGTATACACCTAGTTGATTATGTGATAAAATTGAGATTATTTAATTTGGTTTAAATATTGTTTGTTGCATACTTGGTTGGGAGTTAAAAGTGTAATTATACACAAGTAATTCCATCCAAGCTTGATTGAATTTATATATATTAAAAAATTATTATACTTCTTGCTGAGATTTAAAGTGTAACATTAAAGATTGAATGCCTAAGATTTTGTATTGAGAAAGTGATTAAGGAAATTCTGTCACCATAGCGATAAGAGCCTGAATAGGCAGGGATTTAATGTTGGACAATTATGACGCATAGCATCACTATTTTGTAAAGGACATGGTGTGCTTGTACAAAATTAACTATGTGACAAAGAAAATTGCTCTTTTATCATTTGTAATTTGATTACCTGGATATATAAATGATAAAAGTCCATATAATTAGTACCAGATTAATAAGATATGAGACAATATTAATCCATGAAAAGTTTAATCATTAAATATCCCTAGTCGTAGTATTATCGAGACTGGACATCGATAATGCGGAATAGGCTAGTATTGCACTTGTGCGGGTTATGGAATCGTAACGACATAGTTCTTATATATTTAAGTATTGGATACTTATGCAAGTGTGATAGGAGGTACTATTTACCGATGGTACGGGAATAGCTTCGCTCTGGATAGACCCCTCGGAATCGCATTGGTAGTATGACTATGTGTCTATGAGAATCCGAATCAGGGTAGGTGTATTTGGTCTTAACTTGAGACTTGCATCGCTAATACTTGCGACAATCAGTATACTTTGGTTTTGGTCGTCCGGGGCTTTAACAGATTCTGTGTACGCCTCTTCTGGGTATATTGAGAATCATAGTGTATTGGGTGTGATGTCAAGATGGAAGTATCACTTCATTCATATGGAGATGATGATCACGCAGGGATACGGAACTGGTACTCTTAAGTACTGCAGTCATCGGGATAATATGACTAGGTCATGATTATCCGATTATAGAGACTGATTGTCAGTGATCCGATATATGCTTCGTACGGGGATGACACAATTCCAGCCCTAGGCCTAACATGTGACATCTGATACTGGATCGTAATATGTAATACACTGTATACTACGTCTGTTAAAGATTATATATTCCTTTAAAGAATATTTCTGGAGAATTGGCTAGGCACGGTGCTTTGCTAAAAGCCAACCATGTCTTGTAAATCGGTAAGAACATGGTACCGGGTACGCACGTGTTCGGATAGTCCAATGACCGTATTTACTGCCAACATATCCAGGGATCTCTTGGGTCGCTTCCCAAAGATTCACCGATGAGATTTGACTCGAACATAAAATTAATCTAGGATTAATTATGAGAGAGAAAATTAATCTGGGATTAATTATGGCAATAAATTAATCTGGGATTAATTACCAAAGACAAAATTAATCTGGGATTAATTGCGTCAAGAATTAATCTGGGATTAATTCGACTAGAAGAGAGAACACGATTAATTTTGAATTAATCGGCAAAATAAATTTAATAGTTCAATTAGATTTTTCTATTTAATTTTTTAATTGGGCTAAAATAATATATTAGATATATTAATTGAAATTGGATTTCAATGTGGAATTAAAATTGGATTTTAATTCGTGCGAACGAATTAATTTGGAATTAATTTACGAGCGACTTTTGTAATAATTTAGCGAGGCATTATTATTTAATTAAATTGGATTTAATTACGTCGCGACGGAAAATTTGTTTAATCGGATTAAACGAATCCGAGCCCGAAGTGTGTTGAGCAAGCCCACTTGAATTTTGAATTTAAAATGGGGCCCACTTTACTTACATCATTAGTCACCTTTGGTGATAGAAATGATTGATGGGTTTTGTTGGAAACTTGTAACACACACTTTGCTTTTGGGAAAAGCATTTATCAACTTTTGGATTTGTTTTTTGGTAATTGATTTTAGAAATCAAAAACAAAACAAAAACAAAACTCTCTCTCTCTCTCTCCCTATCTCCATTGTCGAACATGAAGCTCCTTGGAGGAGAAATTTTTCTTTCAAAATTTTTTTTTCCTAGCACATAAGGAGTGAATCAAGGTGATAGAGAAACTCACCCAAGTGTTGGAAACACTCAAGAAAGCTTGGAGCTTCCACCTACATCCATGGAAAGTTTTGAAACTCATCCACTCATTGTAAGAATTTTACCGCAACTTCTTTGAATATTCACACACGAATCACTCTTAGAGATCTTGTGGCATGTTCTAGGAACACTAACATTTAACTGGTTACACTGGACCCCCATCATCTTCGGGGAAATTTCCTTTGTTCACCTATCATACGAAATTGTGGTCACCAAATCAAGAACTTATATTATTTGGTATTAATATCCAAAATAATAACAAGTAGATTTTTAGTGTAACACAAAAACATGATTATAAAGTTGATCTTCGTGTGATTTATATTGTGTATATTTATAATTACACATGGCCAGATAAGTTTGGTGGTATAAACTTCAAATAGTGGCAGAACAAAATATTATTTTACCTGACAACATTGTAGTTAGGTAAGTATTTCAAGGAAGATCCTTCGGGTCCTATGGAGGGAGAAACTGAAATAGCTAAGCAACTGCAAGTTTAGAAATAGTTGCAAGGCGACTTCTTGAATAAGAACTACATATTGGGAGGACTTGATAATACATTGTACAGTGTGTACCAAGGCATGACTTTTGCAAAGATTCTCTAGGAATCTATTGAGAAGAAGTAAAAAACAGAGGATGCCAAACAAAATAAATTTATCGTGGGTAGATTCCTGGACTAGAAAATGTTAGATTCAATGACATTAAAATCTCAGTTGGGTGAACTACAATGGATCACTCACAAAATATTGGATGAGGGAATGAAACTCTACAAGAAATTTCAAGTTACCACAACTATTGAGAAGTTACCTCCATCATGGAAGGTCTTCGGGAGTTATCTGAAATACAAGAAGAAGCAAATGATCCTTGAAGACCTAGGAATACAGTTGCAAATCGAAGAGGACAATCGAAAGTCCGAGAAGGCTAGCTACAAGACTATGGAGTCTAGGCTAACATTTTTGAGGGTGGAAATGGTATCAGAAAGAGAAAGAGCAGTGGAGCTGATTCTTCCCATGCAAACAAAAAATTCAAGGGGAAGTGCTATGTGTTGGGGTTTTAAACGGTATATACGGGTAACGCAGTGGAATGCGAGAAAATAAAATTTTCTGATTTCTTTTACTTTTCTTGGAAAATTATGACAACCACAGATAAACTCGATGAATCATACATGTCGAGGTCATCGCATACGTATAATCCCTCTGTCACAGGTATCCAGATTATTCCAGAGATATAGATATTAATGTCAAATCTTTATAGGTATAATCTCATCGACGTTTCTATTACCAATATTTTAATAACACTTAGAACTCAATTCACAGTGTACCACGACCCCATAGATTAAATAGATTGCTAATCTCAAAATGAATACTTATGCTCTGTACACAGAACTGACGGATCCTATGTTGTTATACACATAATATCCTGAGAATCAGTAAACACTTAACGAACAGGCAGATGACTGACCTAAATATATCGGTGACGTGACTGTCATCAAAGTGTGGAGGATATCACATATATCTACAGTGGTATCTCAAGTCAAAGAATCATTATACTACTCAACCTGAGATGATTTTTATTGACGTTGGTGTACCATCTATTAAGAATCTTTGGAGAGTCATTCAATGTTTATCCAATACAAACATATATATGTTTATACGAGTCTCTTGAGACTCATTGTTCTTTGAGAAACCATTGGAATCCAATATTCCAATATACGACATGTACCAGTTTCTGCGGGTTTATTTACTGACCAAACAATTGTAAACCTTGACCAGGAACAGTTTAAGAATGATATTGTTATGAAACAATTCAATCACAGTTGTGACACTTTTGTAACAGTATAATAACTAATCATTCTATGGTCATGTACATCTTTACCATATAAAAAATAGAAGATATATTAAAGAAATTGTGTATTTTATTCATAATAAAATATTTACATAAGTATTTATAGGGAAATACAAGAGAAATTGGCGCTTAGAGCACCAACCCTAACAAAATCTCCCACTTGCTCTAATGCCAATATCGATTGTATCTCATACCCATCGACTCCAAATGTTTATCAAAAAACTTGGGATGAATGGCCTTGGTAAGTGGGTATGCTACATTATCTTCACTCGGCACTTTGCACATGATTATTTTTCATCGTGACGCAATCTCTCGAATGATGTTATACTTTCATTCCACATGCTTTGATTTCTGATGCGCCCTATGTTCTTTCTTTTGCAATGGCTCCATTATTATCACAGTATAACAAAATCAGATTCTCCATACTTGGGACAACTCCCAATTCCTTGATAAAGTTTCTAACCCAAATAGCTTATTTTACAGTTTTCGAAGCTGCAATATATTCCACCTCTGTGGTGGAATCAGCTGTAGACCCTTGCTTGGAACCTTTCCAACTAATTGCACCTCCGTTAAGGGTAAACATGAATCCCGATGTAAAATTTCTTTCATCAGAGTCAGATTGAAAATCTGAATCCGTATACCCATTAACCTGCAGTTCATTTCCTCAATATATCAGAAACTTATACTTAGTACCTTTAAGATACTTCAGGATATGTTTAACAACCATCCAATGGTCATTACCTAGATTGGACTAATATATACTAGTTACACTAACCGCGTAGCTTATATCAGGCCTAGTACATAACATGTCATACATAATGCTACCAAAACATGAAACATAAGGTTGATTAGACATTTTATATTCTCATCTTCTCTTCGAAAGATGAATGCCATGTCTGAACGGTATATTTTCTATCTTACAATTACCAAAATTGTACCGTTCTACGATCTTATTTATATACATTGATCGGGATAACCCAATAAGCTTCATTTCTCTATCTTTATAGAGATTCATCCATAAGATATAAGAAGCTTCTCATATGTCCTTCATAGAGAAATTCTTACAGAGGTAAGCTTTGGCACTTTTCATCATCCTGATATCATTCCCAATGATCAGGATGTCATCAACATAGAGAACTAAAAATACCACCATACTCCTATTGACTTTCTTATAGATAAGATTCTTGCGAATTCTTAAGAAAACTAGACAATCTGATTATCTCTTCAAATCGTAGATTCCAACTTCGTGAAGATTGTTTAAGTCCATAAATGGACATCTTAAGCTTACATACCATGCCCGAGTTCTCGCTGAATACAAAACCCTCTAGTTGTTCCATATAGATTTCTTTATCAAGAAATCCATTCTGAAAAGTTATTTTGACATCCACTTACCAAATCTCGTAATCATGGTAAGCAACAATAGACAACAAAATTCAAATAGACTTTTACATCGCAAATGGTGAGAAAGTTTCATCGTAGTCGACTCCAGGTCGCTGAGTGTAACCTTTAGCTACCAGTTGAGCCTTACAGGTTTCAACCTTTCCAACAGGCCCACGGATCCTCTTGTAAACCCATTTACAACCAATAGGGACAATTCC
The DNA here is from genome assembly GCA_019454045.1 of Zanthoxylum bungeanum. NCBI lineage: Eukaryota > Viridiplantae > Streptophyta > Magnoliopsida > Sapindales > Rutaceae > Zanthoxylum > Zanthoxylum bungeanum. The sequence goes on along the minus strand of SKCR01053328.1, from coordinate 33,062 downwards.
TTCAGGAGGCTGAACCAAGTCCCAAACTTGATTCTGATGCATAGTGTTTAACTCTGATTTCATGGCCTCTTGTCATTTCACGGAGTCTATGTCCAACATCGCTTCTATATAGGTATAAGGATCAGTCTCTTCAACTAAGAGAACATCAATACTCTTTTCTTGTATCAAATACAAGCGTTCAGGAGGTCTTGATATCCTTTCGGACCTACGGAGTGTGTGTAAAGAAGGTTCTTCATCTACTTGAATCTTAGGTTCCTCCAGTGGTTTGTTGGTCTCTGGTTGTACTTCATCAACTTCAACCCGTCTATGATTACCTCCTTCAAATAAAAATTCTACTTCTAGAAATTTTATAAAGCGAGCTACGAACACATTTCGAAGCTCGGTATCATAGAACAAATATGCTTTTGTATTTGAAAGATATCCAACAAACCAAAACTTTTTTTGACGTGGCAAAAGCTTATTCAGCTGTGCCATCATGACATATGCAGGACAACCCCAAATCTTAACATAATTGAGATTTGGTTTCCTACCATTCTATATCTCATATGGAGTTGTAGGAATAGCTTTGGAATGAATCTTATTTAAAAGATGGGCGGTAGTTAAAAAATCATAACCCCATAAATAATATGGTATATCTGTAAAACTCAACATAGATCGGACCATATCTAATAAAGTCTGATTTCTCCATTCGGATACATCATTGTGATGTGGAGTACCCGCAGAAATATATTGAGCGAGAATTTCATTTTCCTTTAAATAATCAATGAACTCACCACTCATATATTCATCGCATCGATCCGATCGAAGAAATTTAATATATTTACCAGTTTATTTTTCTACTTCATTATGGAATTCTTTAAACTTTTCAAAGGTTTCCGATTTATGTCTCATCAAATAGACATAACCATATCGTGACATATCATCGGTAAAATTAACAAATTATGAAAAACCATTATGTGTAGTCTGACTCATGGAACCATATACATCTGAATGTATAAGTTCCAATAAGTCAATGGCACGGTGTCCTACACCTCAAAATGAGGTTTTGGTCATTTTACCCTGAAGGCAAGATTCACAAGTTGGATAAGGTTCAATGGTGAGATCCTGAATCAAAGCATTCCTAACCAACTGGGTTAAGCGTCCAATGCCTATATGACCTAACCTCATATGCCAGAGTTCAGTATTATTTATTTCAGATAATTTACATTTATAAATCCCAGTATTCAAAATTGTTGGGGTTTTGGGCGATGGGCGCAGCGGAAGCGCGGTTCGGGTGAAATCGTAATTTAAAACTTTTTCAAATTATCGAATAAATTATTAAATATCTAATATGAATAATTTATTCAAATTTCACCTAAAACTATTTATTCAATATCAAATATCAATATAAATAAAGTTGAAAAATCACGAAACTTTTACGAAAGCCGTTTTTCCGTAAAATGATGCAAAATGCGTTTTTGACCGAATCGACCATCCGAAACTTATGGGGACTGCCCAGGTAAGCCCCAATAGTGCCAGGACAGTTCATGGGCTACCGAACAGTGATGGATTCACTGTTTGGGCAGCTGTCACCCGGTTGGCTCAAAAGTCATCTAGTAACGCCGTTTTTGGCCTTTTTCGCTTATTTCAACTCAGAAACACTTTTCGGAAATTGTTCCAACTCCCAAAACACATCCATTACATTCATATGACATCAAATTCATCACATAATTTACAGTTTTACAGTATCTGATCCAGAAATCAAAAATTCTAATTTTCATGCTTTAAATCCAAATTTTCAAGATTAATCTAATTAATTATAACACCACATATCCTTATCCAACCCAAGAACAATTATAGGTGCCACAAGAGTGGTCATAACACTCTAGAATAGAAACTCATCAACAATTGATCAAATTGGATAATAATTACATTAATTACTTCCAAAACTACTTCACACATGCACACAAACTTCTAATCCATCCACCACAATCAAAAGCCCCAAATATTATGACAAGAAGAAACCCTAGGAACTCATAAGATCATCAAGAAACATGAAACAAAATTTTTAAGTTTAGGGTGTTGAAGAATTACCTTTGATCCTTTGTTTTCCTAAGCTTTCTCTTTGATTTTCTTCTTGTTTTTTACTTGAATCATCAAGAAAAATGAACCCATTTCTTTCTATTTAGGTCTCGGCAATGGTGGTGGAATAAAGAAAGAGAAAACAAAATTTTCTTTTATCAAGCCTAATGACCGACTTTTTTAGGGTTATAATGGTCAATTTGCATTTTTAATTCATTAAATTAAAATGATATAAGATAAGCTTTTAGGTGGCCAAATCAAATTTGGACATTTAAGCTTAAATTAATTATGCCATGTGTTCCAATTATATATCACCATTTATCATACTAATTATGGCAAATGGATAAGATATTTAATTTTCAATTATTTAATTATTTAACAATTAAATAACTAAATAATTAAATAGCATCCTTATATTTACATTAAATAACAAATACATATATATATATATATATATATATACGGCATGTGTCAAAATCTCATTTGACGAATAATTAATGTGTATCTAATCGTATTATGCATCAAATATAAATACACAATAATTAGGATTGACCAAAATCCCCTAATGTATGTTTTGTCGTTTAACCGTTTAAACGACTCGAATTAACTCATTTAATTCGGTGAAGTATAATGAATAATCTGTATTATTCATATCGCGTTGCCCAAGTTCTCAACAAGTATACTTCATATTGTGGGACTCTCTAAGTTTAGGTTTATCCGTCATGAAATTCAGTTTCGTGTCCATAATCCACTCACTCATGAATTATGACGACCACGGATAATCTCGCTAAACTATGCAAGCCGAGGTCATAGCATACGTATAATCCCTCTGTCACATGCTATCCATATTATACCTAGGATATAGATAAGAACGTCAAATTCGTTCGGTATAAAATAGTCGACTTTCAATTTACGATCTCTAAATAACACTCGAAACCTATTTTCAAAGTTATACCACAACCATGGATTTACTAGATCGTAAACACGTGAGGATGCCTATGCCCTGTACACAGGACTGACGGATCCTATCTTGATACGCACTGGATATCATGAGCATCAGTCCACACCCAACGAACAGACATAGGTCATATCATGAATAGATCGTTGATGTGAATGCCATCAAAATGTGGAGGATAACTCATATATGCCACTGTGGTATCTCAAGTCGGAGGACCACTATGGTCACTCAACTCATGAAGATTCCTATTGACGTTGGTGTACCATATATTAGGAAATCTTTAGTGAGTCCTTCAGTGTCTTATCAAATAAACACCTACATGTCTATACGAGTCTCCCGAGACTCATTGTTCGCTGGGATAAACCATCGGACCAAGTCACGATATACGACATGTATTGGTCTCAACGGATTTTACTAACCGACCCGTGTTAGTTAATTTTGACCCGGAACTTTATTTAAGGATATACATCTTATAGTGCGCTTCCCAATGTCAATTACAAACTACACCGTAACTGCGCACTATATTGTAAATCCTAGGGTCTTTGTCTAATATACAGTTATCACTAAACCAGATTTAGTTTCAATCTAATCGTAATCAGATAACTGATTGTAATTAGATCGAATATGTGAATAAAAGACAAGGGTGCTACCATTAAATTAGTAATATTATGGAAAAAAAAATTACTCGTATTTATGAATCAGACATAAATATGATCCGGATTGGCACTCTGAGCACCAACCCTAACAAAAATATCTCGAGAGGTATGCAATATGTAATGAATATGCTCATTTGGACATTCAAGGATCTGAATATTATTTCTATCATATAAATACAAGAAACGGTTCTTAATATTTACATGATAACCTTTTGTATCTAATACAAAAGTGATATAATGTTCGCTACACATCCCGAAATAAAATAGCAGTCATGCACAAAAGACTTTCAATGGATAAGGGGATCTCGCATACTCCCACAGTAACCGCATCCAGACAGTCACCACTCCCAAAATACAAATGCATCTCTCTGGGCTTTAGCTTTCTACTTTCCTTCAGCACTTGCAACGAATTGCAAATGTGAACAAAACAAGCAGAATCTAAAATCTAACTAGATGTAATAGATTCACAAGCTAAAGAGATATCAATAACAGGAAAAACAAATATACCTGAAGTAGATGCTCTCACCTCTCTAATATGGGCCAGGTAGTCAGGACAGTTCCTCTTCCAATGGCGATCTTGCTGCAGTGGTGGCATTTATCATCAGTAGCTCTCTTGGGTTTATCTATCTTAGCTTGTGGTGGAATATTTGAACCCTTCTTTTTCTTTCATTTCTTTTTCTTCTCTTTCTGCTTAAATTGGGAAGAAACTGAAAGAGAAATGGATTTCGGAGGTCGAGTCGGAACTCCCCTCCTCAAATCTTCCTATGCAGTTTGTAGCATCATATGCAACTCTTGATAAGAACAACTAATCTCATTCATATTGAAGTACATTACAAATTGGCGATACGACGCCGGGAGTGAACCAAGAATGGCACTTCGTCCCAAAGTGTCATTTAGAGGGAAGTTAAAGTGCCTTAATTGTTCGATCAGATTGATCAAGTGAAGCACATGTGGACTCACAGCCTGTCCTTCTTTGAGTCTTGAATAGAATAATTCCATCGAAACTTTATGAACCGAGACTTGTTATTGGTTCACAAAAGACTCCCAAAGTTACATCACCATATTATTTGTGTCAGGCATACCAAAATATTACCTTTTCAGATCTGATACCAGTGAGCTAAGAATGTATGATTTAACCTTCAAATCATCATTTTTCCATCTATGGAAAGTCTCATGTTCCTGTTGGACAAAAATGACCCATAGCGTCACTATTTGTACAGATCATGGTGTTGTTGTACAAATTAACTATGTGACAAAGGAGATTGCACTCTTATCATTTGTGATTAGATCACCTAGATATAAAATGATGAGAGGTCCCTATGATTTGTTCATGGACAGAGAATGATATGAGACAGTATCAGTCCACGAATGATAAATCATTAAACATCCCTAGTCAGAGCATTATCGAGATTGGACATCGATGAATGCGTAAAAGACTAGTATTACACTTGTGCGCGTTTGTGAGAGCACAACGGCATAGTTCTCATATATTTGGGTATAGGATACTTATGCAAGTGTAATAGGAGGTTGTGTTTCACCGATGGTACAGGAAACAGCTTCGCTCTGGATTAGACCCCTCGGAATTCCATTGGTAGTATGACTGCGTGTCTATGGAAGTTCGAAATTAGGGTAGGTGTATTCGGTCTTAACCTGAGACTTGCACCGCTAATGCATACGAAAATCAATATACTTTGTTGAGGTCGTCCAGGGCTTTAACCGGTTCCTGTGTACGCCAATTCTGGGTATATCGAGAATCGTAGTGTGTTGGGTGTGATGTCGAGACGGAAGTGTCACTCCAATCATATGGAGTTGATGATCGCGCAGGGATACAGAACTGGCTCTCTATATAAGGTTGCAACCGTCGGGATAATATGACTTGGTCATGATTATCCGATATTAAAGAGACTAGTTGCTCGTAATCCGATATATATTTCGTACGGGGCAGACACTGTACCAGCCCCAGGCCTCGCATGTGATCATCCGATACTGGACAGAAATACGCAATACTACGGTATACTACGCCTGATACAGATCCTTTATTCCTGTAAGGATATTTCCGGAGAATTGGGTAGGCATGGCGTTTTGCTAGAGGCCAACCTTGTCTTGTAAATCGGTATAAACGTAGTACGAGGTACTTACGTGTTCGGATAGTCCGACGACCAATTTGACTGCCAACATATCCGGGGATCTCATGGGTCGCTTCCCAAAGATTCACCGATGACGTATGACTCGCACTTATATTAATCTGGGATTAATAAGATGAGAGAGAAAATTGATCTGGGATTAATTGCGGAGATATTTTATCTGGGATAAAATACCATTAAAGAGAGATAACGATTAATATAGAATTAATCGGTAAATTAATATATTTGATATATTAAATGAAATTGGATTTCGACGCGGAATTAAAATTAGATTTTAATTTGGGCGAGCGAATTAATTTTGAATTAATTTGTTAGCGACGTGAATAGTGATTTTGCTAGGCGTAATCATTTAATTACGACGCAACGGAAAATTCGTTAATTTAGAAATAGCGAATCCGAGCCCGAGATTATTTGCGAGCGCATTCGTATTTCGAATTCGAGTGTGGCACATAAGTCAAATCAAGCGTCAAATCGCTAGTCGCGTCTAGCGTCACATCAAGCGTCAAATCATGTCACTTTGAGTGATGTGACAATTGATTAGATTGATTGATTGAAAAGACTTGATGTGAGTGGTTGGAAATCAACTTTTTGAAAGTTGAAAGACATATATTGTTTTTATATCTTCCTTTGACTTTTTGAAAGAAAAGGGAAGTGTATTTGCTTTTATTATTTGTAGAAAATATATAAGCAAATTAAAACCAATTTTCCAACACACTTTTCACTTCTCTCTCTCACCATTTCTCCTTCCTCTTTCACACATTTCTTCTTGTTCTTGAGGCAGTGAACTACCGATGGAAGCAAAGAAAATTAGGGGAGCAAGTGTGATTTTGTGGCAAAATCGAGAGTGCTAGCACACTCCGGGATCAATGCGAAGGTGATAGGGAAGCTCACCCATGAGCCGGGAATCGTTCGACGAAGTTTGGAGCTTGTTCGAGGACTCCGAAATGGCGCAAAACAGAAACCCAATCTGCAGCAGTGGGCGCACATTGCAGTGAGGCAATGAGCAGTTTTGGTGTCTTCGTGGCCTCCGTGTCGCTCAACCGATCGATGTAAGTATTCCATGACTTTCTCGATTTGTATTCGCATTTATTTCATGGCTTGTATTCGATTCTATGGACCTAGAAACTCCAACAATGGTATCAGAGCGAGTAAAAGCATGAAATACGACTTAGGGATAAAATTTGGGTAAAAATGTGTTTGAGCATGTTTAATGAAATTGGATGATTTAGTGTGTTTATAACATGTTTTATTGATGATTGATTAGATCAATTTGAACAAATTTGATTTGGAACAAATTTGCCCCAAATTGTTATGTTGGCCGAATAGGTTAGGGTTTTGAATTCTTGGAATTTTTCATTTTGATTCATTGGATGAATTGGAATGACATTGGATAATGTTAATTTGAAATTAATTGGATTGAATTTTGAATTGAACAATAATTCCCAAAAACCTACCTTGGCCGAATGATGCCCTAAGTGTGAGCTCTTGGAATTTTAATTTTTGATTCATTGGATGTATTAGAAATGATTTGGGGATATTGATTTAATGTTGAATTTGATTCAATTGGATTGAATTTGAAATTTGGCATAATAATTCCCATTGGCCGAGAGTCTATAAGCATGATATGGGTTTGATTTTTGATGAAATGTGTTGGACATATTTTATTGTTAATGAGCATAATTAATTAGCCTAATTTATGTTTTGGAAATAATGATTTGGGTGATTAATTATGTTAATGCACTTTGGTTAATTAAATGTGAAATTGGATTTTATGTTTAATTAAATTGGGCTTGAAATTGTATTTGGGCTTAAATGTTGATATTGGGCTTAATGGGCTTTGTTGTACAAAGTTGGGTTAAGGCAAATTGGATTGGATCCAATTGGGCCCAAAACCGCTTCCATAAAGCCCAAATGCGACTTAATGGACCTTTGTAGTTTAATTGGGCCTAATGGGCCAAAATTAATTTAAAGGCTTATGGGGTAAATCCCGGATTGGACTTTGGTTATCGGTTTGACCCGAGTTGACCAAAATTCCACGCCTTAAGAAATTAATTAAAAGCCCATTGGACTTTAATTAAATTGACGTTGGACGTTAATCGGGCTTTGAGACCCGTTGCGATTAAATTTGGAATTTAAGTCGTAAAAGGTTTATTAATAAAGTGTGATATTTAATTTGGAATTAAATAGTGAATTAGAATTAAATACAAATTGAATTGGATTTAATTGTGTAGTTTAATTTAATTCTAGAATTCGTACTTTGAGTACTTATTCGCAAAAATGAGTTTGACTCGAGCAAAATCAAATCGTTGTTTGAACATTGGATGATCACTATTTATCAGATTAATTAATTTGATTATATTGATTGATAACATGCTTGTGTGAATACATGATTGCGATGCATGAATAATGTATATCGGATGGATATTAGATGGGTGGGGCAATTTTAGAAATTGTTGTAATAAATTTGATTTATTAATTGGACCTGCGTGTCCAGCCTTATCACCTCATATTCTTTGTATTCTCTTCTCACCTATTCCCCTCAATGTAAATGAGGTTTCTTTAGAAGTGTAGTGTAACGGGTAGAAGCAGATATTTGTGCTAGCGGGAGAGAGAAATGGAGAGATTTGATCTAGGATCAATTGTGTAAAGTATCCATCCGCATATCATTATTACTTTTCATATACGCTTTATTATGTGTTTAGAATGCATGTTTAAGGGTGTATGATGATGAGACCTTAACAAAGATAATAAATTGGTTGCCAATTTGCACGCGAAAAACCCTCAACAATATTAAGCGTTTTTCCTTCATTGAGTGATTCTCACTCAAGATCCGAGACGGCATTGGTTTGTTGGCCAAAGTCAAGGCCTTTGTCTGTCGAAGATGTGTTTGAATCACGAAGGCTTTGTTACATGTCAGTGTCATGTCCAAGTTGTGGTTTGTTGGCCAAAGTCAAGACCACTTCTTGTCCATCGACATTGATTACGAAGCTTTCCATGGTCAATGGGTCGCGCTTGACTGGGATCACTAAGTTTGTTGTGCCAAAGCCAAGGCTTAGTTGATTCAGAGGAAATAGGTTAGGTAATACATTGGATGTATTGGCGTATATAAGATATATGTTTCGGACTTGGATGTCCCCCTACCGGATCTAAGAATTGGATTGGATCCAATCGATCTTAGAGATCTACCTAGTTAATTATCATACAATTTGTTGGCCAAAGTCAAGATTGTGTGATATTTAACGGGATCCTAGCCCACTAGGAAACTCGGTTTCCCGAGTACTCGACAGAGGGTTAGAGGCTCGCCAAAAAATAGTGGGAGGCAAGAATTGAATTTGCAATACTCGTTCAATTACTCGCCATACGCGCTCAATCAAACATCATTCATCAAATAATTAAATGTTAGTTGGACTAATATTTAAATTGTTGTTTTAATAAATAGTTGGACTATATATATTCAAACTATTCATTTATAGTTGATTTTATAATTAGATTATAGTAATCAATATAATTGATTTTATCTATTAAATTATAGTTGATTAAATAGTTGGACTATTGTAATCATTATAATAAATAGTACCGAAATCGTTGATTAATAGTTGGACTATTAAAATCAAGAAATAAAATTGAAAGATTGACATTTAAAAACATAATCCTAGGGAAAATGTATTTAAATGGCTTAATTTTCAAATTGGGAATAATTTCAGGATGGTCCTGGAAAATTAATAAGTTATTTTATTTGATAAGATAATATATTAGGCCTAAGCCCGGAGTTAAGCAAACAGTAGAGCATAATCTTTGGAAGATTATGTGATGATAACTTTAGTGTTTAATCCATTATACTTACCGCAGTAAATTCCTTAATTTCTGAATCAGAACTAAGGATTAGATCCTTAAAGTATGATATTGAAATTGAAGGATCTTCATAAATTCTGTTTAGATTTTAGAAGTACTAATATTGCAATAAATAACTCTTGGAGAGTTAATGACTTTTCTCAATGAGATAAAGTCAAGCTTTGCAATTAGGCAAATAGCGCAAGGCGCACCTTACTTCGATATTCCAAAAACCCGAGGCTTGGCAAAAGGCTTCTGGAGTGTTGAAAAGGGCAAAGGAAAAATCATTATAATCTTCTGGGAAGATAAAGGACATATCCAAAGTGACTACTGTTTGGATATGGCAGGCAGGCATGAAAAGAATTAAATAAAGGGCAAGGCTCTGACTTTAAGAATGTGTTTGTCAAAATTATGTCCATTACTAGTATTGAAATTGGATTTTAAAATACTTAGTATGGTACATAAAATATATGTATTGATGTTCAGAATCTACTGTGAGTAGGATACTGACCTCAAGCTGAGATAAATCTGCAAATCGGAAACGGGACGTAAGTCGCTGTTTCGACCGTAGATACCTAAGTTTAAGAATTGCCCTTCGGGTTTGTACTTAAATTAGGAACTGTTATAATGTAACTAGTTTGACTAGAAACATTATCTCTATATCAGTGTTTAATCCATTGTGGATAAACCTTTATATTCTAGAACACTAAAGTGTTTCATTATATAAAGATGATATTGAGATAAACACATTAGATTTGAATAACAGTATTTATATTTTGAATATAAATAAATCTCAAACATATAATATGACAAATAGATAGCTCTAACTGATTTGATCAGAAGAGACTAATTGTGGCATTGTTGTCTGGGACACAATTAAACAAACTCGTATATCCACACTTTTGAAGAGTGGGTACTCGGACTGATTTGATCCTATTCAATAAAGTCTACGAATCTAGTTTATTGGGCAAAGTGCCTGAAACATTATTTACTTGGTAAAAGTGCAAATGCCACCGATCTGTTAACCCTAGTTCATAGTGAAACAAGTGGGACCATGTCTAGTTAGGCTAGATGTGGATATGAACATTTCGTGACCTTTACGGATGTGGCATTGCGTTATGGTTATGTGTTTCTTTTGAAGAACACAAATCAGAAACTTTTAGAGTTTCGACACGAAGTAGACAGACAGACAGATCGGCTAGAGTATTATACCGTCACGGTAAGACCGTAATGGAAAATACTTAAGCAGTAAGTTTCTCATATAGTTGAAAGAGTAAAGTATTCTTTCAAATAAGGACTCCTCCCGGAACACGTCATTTTGACAGTATGTCCGAACAAAGTAACCGAATTTTGTTGGACATGATAAGGTTAATCATGAGTCGCTCTGAGCTACCATTTCCTTCAACGGATACGCTTTGACAGTGCAAGAACTTATTTAGAATAAGGTTCCATTATAATCTGTTTGACAGATATCATATTAGATATGAACAGGAAGAAACCAGGTTTCACATTCCTGAAAATTTTGGTATGCTGGGCATACGTTTGGATGATGCCAAACTAGAACCCAAATTGGATAAATGCCAATTGTAGGTTATCCGAGGGATACCATAAGTATTGTACTTATATATCTCACAAGAGAACAATTAGATTGTTGCTCACCATGCGGTTTTCCTAAGAAGAATACCGTATGCCAGTGGTAAGTGGGAGGATAGTAAAACTCGATGAAAATCTGAGTAATACCATTCCAGGCATCCATTCCTAATGGAACATACATAGTTCATCAAGGATGAAACTATACCAATAATCCTCGAATACACAAGAACCACGTAGATCGGAGAGAGTCAGAGAACATCCTGGGTATGGGTTTTTGATCTCACCTCGAAAAGATGTCTGTCTTATTGAGGTAACAAACTGACTACGTATGAGGTAGTGATACAAGGTATCGACTCCCTATTATGACAAAGTGTCATGAATCCGAAATGGATTCCATGTATATCAACAAGTTTGGACACTAGTTGATGTACCGCAAGGCATTGTGCCTATTGGTACTTATAAGTCTTCAAGGAAGACATACATGGAAGGCAACATACCAACGTGTAAAGCTAGGCTTTTAGCGGAAATGTATCGTTATCACATTATGTTGATTACGATTCGACCTTTTAACTGTTGCCACGGTAAATCCATTTGGATAATGCTTGCTAAAGCTGCGTGTTTCATTTATGAAACATGACAGCTTTACGGGAAAATCGCTTTCCTGAAAAGGAAACCTTTTGGAGGATGTTTATAACATCCTGATTTTGTCGTACCAAAACTAGCAAACAAGGTTTGCAGGTTATTCGATCCATGTTTGGATTGAAGCAAGCATAGGTTCTTGGAATTATTATAGTTTTGAGGTAATCATAATGGAGTATGATTTAAATCAAAATGAAAGGATTCTTGTGTATAAGAGAGGTTAGTGGGAGCGCACTGAAAATACTGTCCTATAAATAATGATAATATGTCATTTCTTGGAAATGATATTCCCAATAAATAATCGGCAAAAGCTTGGCTTTCGAGAAAACTCTCCTAGAAACCGTACATAGAAAAGTGTACGCGACCTAGTGTCTCATACGCTTTGAGCATATGGATTCACAACAGGCCAATCCAAGTGATAGTCACTGGATGAAGTTAAGAACATCAGTTAGTATCTTAGAGAACTAAGGATGCTTTCTTATACTCTGGAGAAGGAGAACTTGAAGTGACTGGGATCACTTTTGCAAGTTTCCTAAATCGACAAAGACGACTATAAGTCGCAAACGATACTATACAGTTTGGATGACGGTACAGTGAGCTGGAAATCTTCCAAGCAAGATACTGTTACCGAATAAACAACAAACGCGGGTTATTGCAGTAGCTGAGGCAGCAATAGAAACCTTATAGGTCGATGTATAAATCTAATTAGATTAGATGTAATTCTATTAGCAGTTGAGCTAGGCTTAAGCACATGCTAAAGAATTAATTGTCTCATCAACGATCCAGATACTTCGATATTCATCTGATTCGTTCGAATCATACATCGTAGTGATGTGATGATCGAATAAATCGCATCAGATGATAATCATGAAAATCCGCAGACGAAAGCTTTTCTCAGCAATTGAGCCAAACTGTACACTATCGGGTGTGTTAGACACTCGAGTGACTGGCTATAGGCCAAGTGGGAGATTGTTGGACAAAAATGACCCATAGCGTCACTATTTGTACAGATCATGGTGTTGTTGTACAAATTAACTATGTGACAAAGGAGATTGCACTCTTATCATTGTGATTAGATCACCTAGATATATAAATGATGAGAGGTCCCTATGATTTGTTCCTGGACGGGAAGAATGATATGAGACAGTATCAGTCCACGAAGGATAAATCATTAAACATCCCTAGTCAGAGCATTATCGATATTGGACATCGATGAATGCGTAAAAGACTAGTATTACATTTGTGCGCGTTTGTGAGAGCACAACGACATAGTTCTCATATTTGGGTATATGATACTTATGCAAGTGTAATAGGAGGTTGTGTTTCACCGATGGTACGGGAAACAGCTTCGCTCTGGATTAGACCCCTCGGAATTCCATTGGTAGTATGACTGCGTGTCTATGGAAGTCCGAAATCAAGGTAGGTGTATTTGGTCTTAACCTGAGACTTGCACCGCTAATGCATACGACAATCAATATACTTTGGTTGAGGTCGTCCAGGGCTTTAACCGGTTCCTGTGTACGCAATTCTGGGTATATCGAGAATCGTAGTGTGTTGGGTGTGATGTCGAGACGGAAGTGTCACTACAATCATATGGAGTTGATGATCGCGCAGGGATACAGAACTGGCTCTCTATATAAGGTTGCAACCGTCGGGATAATATGACTTGGTCATGATTATCCGATATTAAAGAGACTAGTTGCTCGTAATCTGATATATGCTTCGTACGGGGCAGACATTGTACCAGCCACAGGCCTCGCATGTGATCATCCGATATTGGACAGAAATACGCAATACTACGGTATACTACGCCTGATACAGATCCTTTATTCCTGTAAGGATATTTCCGGAGAATTGGGTAGGCATGGCGCTTTGCTAGAGGCCAACCTTGTCTTGTAAATCGGTATAAACGTAGTACGAGGTACTTACGTGTTCGGATAGTCCGACGACCAATTTGACTGCCAACATATCTGGGGATCTCATGGGTCGCTTCCCAAAGATTCACCGATGATGTATGACTCGCACTTATATTAATCTGGGATTAATAAGATGAGAGAGAAAATTGATCTGGGATTAATTGCGGAGATATTTTATCTGGGATAATACCATTAAAGAGAGATAACGATTAATTTAGAATTAATCGGTAAATTAATATATTTGATATATTAAATGAAATTGGATTTCGACGCCGAATTAAAATTAGATTTTAATTCGGGCGAGCGAATTAATTTGTTAGCGACGTGAATAGTGATTTTGCTAGGCGTAATCATTTAATTACGACGCAACGGAAAATTCGTTAATTTAGAAATAGCGAATCCGAGCCCGAGATTATTTGCGAGCGCATTCGCATTTCGAATTCGAGTGTGGCACGTAAGTCAAATCAAGCGTCAAATCGCTAGTCGCGTCTAGCGTCACATCAAGCGTCAAATCATGTCACTTTGAGTGATGTGACAATTGATTAGATGATTGATTGAAAAGACTTGATGTGAGTGGTTGGAAATCAACTTTTTGATAGTTGAAAGACATATATTGTTTTTATATCTTCCTTTGACTTTTGAATGAAAAGGGAAGTGTATTTGCTTTTATTATTTGTAGAAAATATATAAGCAAATTAAAACCAATTTTCCAACACACTTTTCACTTCTCTCTCTCACCATTTCTCCTTCCTCTCTCACGCATTTCTTCTTGTTCTTGAGGCAGTGAATTGCCGATGGAAGCAACGGAAATTAGGGGAGCAAGTGTGATTTTGTGGCAAAATCGAGAGTGCTAGCACACTCCGGGATCAATGCGAAGGTGATAGGGAAGCTCACCCATGAGCCGGGAATCGTTCGACGAAGCTTGGAGCTTGTTCGAGGACTCTGAAATGGCACAAAACAGAAACCCAATCTGCAGCAGTGGGCGCACATTGAAGTGAGGCAGTGAGCAGTTTTGGTGTCTTCGTGGCCTCCGTGTCGCTCAACCGATCGATGTAAGTATTCCGCGACTTTCTCGATTTGTATTCGCATTTATTTCATGGCTTGTATTCGATTCTATGGACCTAGAAACTCCAACAGTTCCTCCGGTGTTGCATCCTCTGTTATAGCAATGGGCAACGAACCTTCTAACACATATTCTAGTTTTTCAGACTGAGGACAATCCTCAGATACAACTCCCAATCTGTAAAGTTCACGGCGCCTTTAAGCTTGTTCGTATCAAGTATACGAGAAAATGGATTAGTCGTAGATGCTGCCATCGGAAATCTATCATATAGATAGCGAAAAATGATTAGCAGATAAAATAATTTCATATAATATAAAATAATAAAGTATTAAATAGATCATGAATTTTTAATCTAAAAATTACCTCTCCCACTATAACATGCAATGCTGTAATCCCCAAACAGAATGCAAACAAATAATTAATCAAATTTAATACAATAGTGAAAGGTGGTTCCCATAATATATTTCAGCGCACAGTTTTGGCACGTTCTCGCCTACGTATATTCATTAGGTAGACAACTCATTGTCAATCACTCACTAGTGACTCCTGGGTTCCGGTCCTGGTCGTTTCTCGTTGTGACAGCTTTGGAACGTTCACAAGGAGGCATACCAAGGTTAAACTTGTTAATGACAAATTCAAGATACTTCCGTAGTCCTGCAGCTTTGGCATGTTCAGAATTTCCGCTTTCGCCTGAATTTACCTAATATCAAATATTTATCCGGTATAAATAAATCACTCTCGGCTATACCCTCACAACTTCGGTACATTCTCGGATACAGTCATAGAAGATTTATTTATAAATCGTATTGATAAGACGGACCAAGAAACATGCATCAAATACATATTACTTTTAAACCTTATTAATTAGGGATTTTCCGCAAAAGATGTTATACATCATATTTAATCAAATTAAATAACACATGCTTGCATAAAGAAAAGAATAGATAAAATTTTAGATTTAAGGGCCTAATCATATCATGGGTTCCGGATCAGACTAGCTCTGATACCATTTTTGTTGGGTTTTAAACGGTATATACGGGGTAACGCAGCGGAATGGGAGAAAATCAAATTTTTCTGATTTCTTTTATTTTTCTTGGGTAATTAAAATAAACTAATTTATTTTAATCACTCAATACTCAATAAAATAGATTTTTATCCAAAAAAATATAATTCTCCAATATTGTCGTAAGACCCTTAAACTTTGTATTTTGACCATTTTAGTCCTAATTTGTCAAATACATAATTAGGTGATTCCAAATCACTACCAAAATGATATATTCAAGTCATACATGTCAAAATACATTAAGCAACCGAAATATCATATTTTACTCAAATTGACTTGAAGCCCATATAGTTTCAATTTTGATCATTTTGGTCCAATCTTGTCAAAACCAAGCTTAGATGATTTCCAATCAATTCCAAACTGATTTGTATATCTTATCTACATCAAAATACAATATATGTATGAAAAGCCACAATTTTAGTTTAGGTTAGAAACCCTAATTTTTTAATTAATCATATTAACAAAAAATAACCAAAATTAATTCAATCCAACACTTTAATTTAATCTCTATAACACCAAACAAGTCTCACCACTTTGAAACAACTCAAGAAAAATTATAGGTCATCATTGAGTGGCCTAACAACTCTAGAATGGTAACAAAGTCATCTAATGACCAAAAGAGAGCTTAATAACACTTTATAAGCTTTCTTTATAAACATATGTGCAAACATCTTTCATCTAAGCATCCAACATCAATATTAAAACAACTAAAAGAGTATAGAAATAACCAAACATCACATGTAGTAGCTTGGAACCCTAGAAAATTTTTCGAGTTGAAAAGGAATTGAAAAAACTTACAAGGCTTTAAGTTTTCTTCAAATCTTCTATTTTTCCTTCATTTTTTCTTTCAACTTTATTTTTTAATATTTTACACATTAAGTCAAACAAATGAAAAAAAGAAAAGCTTATATATGTAGGGTTGGCCGAAACGTGGGCAAAAAGGGAAATTAGATTTTGTATTTTTATTTCAAAATAAAAGAAGCAAAATCCAATTTGACAACCTTTTTTTTTTATTAATGTAAATACAAGTGCACCAATTACACTAAGCCATGTATAGCCATAATACATGTATCATATTTACTTTAAATATTCAATAATAAATATATTTATATCATGTGTAAAATACATTATTTGACAAATAATTAATGTGTATTTAATAAAATCAAGTATTTAAACCAAATACATATTAATTAGGAAATGGTCGAAAAACCCTTAAGCATGTATCTTTTTGTTTAACCGTTAAACGATTTATAAATAATCAATATTATTTATAAAAGTTGCCTTAGTGTTCTACGGGTATATTTCATTAGTGAGACTCTATATATTCAGGCATATCAGTCACAAAATCAAATTTCATGTCCATAATCTACCCACCCGTAAATTATAACGACCACTAATCTCTCTGTCACAGGTATCCGAATTATTCCAGAGATATAGATATTAACGTCAAATCGATATAGGTATAATATCTTCGACGTTTCTTAGAATTCTTTTAATAACACTTAGAACTCAATTATACAGTATACCACGGGCTCATGAATTAAACATATTGCTAATCTCAAAATGAATACCTATGCTCTGTATAAAAGACTGACGGATCCTATCTTGATATACACAAGATATCCTGAGAATCAGTCCATACTCAACGAACAGGCGGAGGTCTGACATAAATAGGTCGGTGACGTGACTGCCTTCAAAGTGTGGAAGATATCTCATATATCCGCAATGGTATCTCAAGTCAAAGAATCACTATGCTACTCAACCCGAGAAGATTCTTATTGACGTTGATGTACTATCTATTAAGAATTTTCGGTGAGTTGTTTAGTGTTTATCCAATATAAACATCTACATGTCTATACAAGTCTCCTGAGACTCATGGTTCATTGAGAAACCGTTGGAATCCAATATTCCAATATGCGACATGTATCAGTCTCTGCGGGTTTACTTACTAACCAAGAAATTGTAAACCTTGACTAGGAACAGTTTAAGAATGATATTGTTATGAAACAATTCAATGACAGTTGTGACGCTTTTGCAACAGTATCATAACTAATCATTTTATGATCATGTATGTCTTTATCATATAAAAAGAAGATATATTAAAGAAACTGTGTATTTTATTCATAATAAAATATTTTCATAAGTATTTACAGGGAAATACAAGAGAAATCGGTGCTTAGAGCACCGACCCTAACACTATGTCTGTGGGAAAAGTGGTCACTTGGCAAAGGACTTCAGAAAGAAGAAGAGCAAAGGAGTGCAGAAACAAGAAGTTTCAGGACAAATGCAAGGAAAAAATGAGGCTCATTTCACTAAAGATTAGCTATTAACTGATGAGATCTCAGAGTTGAACCTCTCAGCAGTTGTAATTGAAGCCAACTTGGTTAGAGACCTAAGAGAATGGTGGGTAAATACGGAGGCTACTCATCATAATTGTGCTAACAATACAAGATCAATCCCTATTATGAGATTTTCTACCATCTCTATCCTGAAATCTATTTTTGAATTTAATCATTCATTCATGGGGTGCCCATTGATCCCGGGTAGCAATGATATTTTTGGAAATAAAGTGTTATTTTTGCCAACTCATAGTGCCGTAGCATTTGTATTATTATTACATGACTTCAAATGCAAGAAGTTATAAAATGTGTGATAATAATAAAAAAACTGAAAATTTTATTCGGTCTATAGCAGCTTTTTCAATCTTGACTTCAAATGCAATCTTTTAGATTTTTCCTATTCTACAAGTATGTTTCTACATCATTATAACAAATGTTATGGGTCTGGTTTCATTAATTTAAAATAAGCAAAAACTAGAGTTAAGAATATCAATAATACATTAATGGAAGATCAAAAAAATTCAATATTTTACTAAACCAATAAAATTTTCCTGATTAGTGACATAATCTTAACATTGATTAATCAATACGGGCCAAATTTGATTATCATAAAAATAATATATATTCTTTATTTTAACGAGAACGAAACAAAATTACTCATTAACAAACTAAATTTTTTGTTAATTTATATGAAATATTTTAACAAATTTTAAAATTAAACAGAGATAATATATGACTCCGCCATTATTCTCAATCATATGATTTACCCCACAAAGAGACACTTGAAAAATTGAGTTGAGACATAAAAGCAATGCAATAATTTTCATTAGTTACAGCATCAAGTTATATGTTAGGCAATGCATGATTATCCACATTTCGTATGTTTAATTGATTATGTGATTTTGGGCATGATACGATAGAATTGACCATAAGCCTGCCTCCAAATTGCCAATTCTCAACCTCACAATTATGTCCCAACAACTTAAGCGCCCAATTAATAAATCAGAATTTCATTATCAAATACCATTTTTGGTCATGTTTTAAATTTATGTAATGTAATGTACAAAAGATTATAATAACTAATTATTTCTGTCTTGACATGAAACTTGAGTCCATGACGTTAATTATAATCAATTCATGCAAGAAATGTATGTTGCTTTGAGGTGAATAATAATAGGGCTCTCATGATCACCTGTAAAAAAAAAAAAAAAAAATTTCATATTTCTTTTATTTTTTGTTTAATTTTTCATCTTTAGTTTAAATTTCTTTTCACATATATATATATATATATATATATATATATATATATATATATATATATATATATAAAATTTTAGATTGATGATAAATTTATGTGTTTTTATTTTTAAATTTTAGTATGCTATGAGGCGATTTTTTTTTAATTAAAAATATTTGATATGCATGTTCAGTGGAGATGTCTTTTACAAATATTTATTTTGTAATATTCAATGATTTGTCCAATTGTTTGGCATAGGCTTATTTGCTTGTAAATCAATTTATGTTTATCATGTACACGTAAATTTCAATTTCACCGATTCAAGTAATAATTGTATACTAAAGGTGCGTTTGGTTCGACGTAAAATGATTTTCGAAAAATGAATTCCATAATTTCTAGTGTTTGGATGATATTGAAAATTAAAGTCAACTGAAAATAGCTTCCAGTCAAAGTAAAATTTATTTGGCTTTTCCGAAAAACAACTTACGAAATAAAATCTCGAAAATTACTTTTCGGAAAGGATCGGACTCTGAATTGAGATAGGACTAGGGCCAAATATAGGACATGGATAGAGTATTGGGACATGATTTGGGCAAAGACTTGGGGCCGGGGACTGGGATCCGTGACTCGATCCAGGACCGGGACCCAAGACTCGGATCGAGACCAGAACAGGGATTGGGGTCGATGTCAAGACTCGGTGCCAGGACCGGGATAGGGACTAGGGCGGGTCTGGGATAGGGATTGAGGCCCAGCCTGGGTCCGGGTCCGGGATAGGGAACCAGACCGGGTCTAGTGCTAGGTCTGAGGCCAAGACAGGGATTGGGCCGAGACCGGGACGGGGATAAGGCTGAGACCTGGACCTGGCCTGAGACTTAGAGTCAGGGGTCAACACTTGGTCCAGGTTAAGGACCTAGACTGAGTCCAGTGGTTAGTTAATCATTATAAATAGACTTCTTACGTTCTCATTCAATCATTCAATTATCTTATTTGTCCTTAGGCAGATTGGAAAGTCTTAGGTCTGCAAAGTAGAGAGAGTTTCCACCATTTTTTTCAAAGTCGTGTTCTTGATTAAAAGAATTCTCCAAAGTCAATAAGTCACCAAGAATCATAGGAGAATTTAGCCACAAGATTCATAATACATCGAGGCAGGGCTAATAAGTTCTCAATGATAGAGACAAACTCGACTTGGTATAATTTTTCTTTTCATCTTACATATTATAAGGATTCTACATGTTTGTCTAATTTCTTTGATTTATGTATGTTGGGTTCCTAGAACATGCCAAGGATCATCTAAGTAAAAATTAGTGTGAATACTCAACGAAGTTGCGGAAACACTTACATTGATCGGTTTCGTAGGATGTTGGAAGTTCAAAACTTTTGTAGAAGAAGAAGAACTCCAAGCTTTCTCTTTGTGTTCCAAACTCAAGGATTTGTTTCCCTAACACCTTGAATGACTCCTTATTGTGCTAGCAATGAAGAAATTTTGAAACAAAATTTCTAGGAGAGGAAATCAAGATCACAACAATTGCTTGAGGAAGGGAGAGAGACACAATTTTTGTGTTGTGAATTTTTGACTTCTAAAATCAAAATCCATTTACCAAAAACAATATTTGGTATATGTCATTCACAAATCAAGCTTGTGTGATATACAAGCTGCCAACTAACCACCAACTTCTATCAACCAAAAGTTAATAAAAATGATTAGTGATGTGATTTGGTAGGCCTCACTTTAAATTCAAAATTTGAGTGGGCCCACTAAACACATTTCAGGCTCGGGTTCGTTTAATTCTGAATTAATGAATTTTCCGTTGCGACATAATTAAATCTAATTTAATTAAATAATTATGCCTAGCAAAATTATTATTGAAGTCGCTTGCGAATTAATTCTAAATTAATTCGTTCGCCCGAATTAAAATCTAATTTTAATTCCGTTTTGAAATCTAATTTCAATTAATATATCGAATATATTATTTAATCGATTAATTCCAAATTAATCGTCCTCTCTCTTCTTTGCGAATTTTATCCCAGATAAATTCTTGGCGTAATTAATCCTAGATTAATTTTCTCTCTCTTATAATTAATCCCAGATTAATTCTGCTCAAGTCAAACGTCATCGGTGAATCTTTGGGAAGTGACCCATGAGATCCCTCGATATATTGGCAGTAAATCTGGTCGTCGGACTATCCGAATTCGTGCATACCCGGTACCACGTTCTTTCCGATTTACAAGACATTGTTGGCTTCTAGCATAGCACTGTGCCTACCCAATTCTCCAGAAATATTCTTTTAAGGAATACATAATCTATATCAAGCGTAATATACCAAGTATTGCATATTCCGATCCAGTATCAAAAGTCACATGTTAGGCCTGAGGCTGGAATTGTGTCTGCCCCGTACGAAGCATATATCGGATCACTAGTAACTAGTCTCTTTAATCGGATAATCATGACCTTATCATATTATCCCGATAGTTGCAACATAATAGAGTACCAGTTTCGTATCCCTGCGTGATCATCATCTCCATATGACAGAAGTGATACTTCCATCTTGACATCACACCCTGATTCGGATTCCCATAGACACATAGGCATACTACCAATGGGATTTCGAGGGGTCTATCCAGAGCGAAGCTGTTTCCGTATCATCGGTAAACAGAACCTCCTATTACACTTGCATGAGTATCCAATACCCAAATATATGAGAACTATGCCGTTACGCTTCCATAACGCGCACAAGTGTAATACTAGCATATTCCGCATTATCGATGTCCAGTCTCGATAATACTACGACTATGGATGTTTAATGATTAAACCTTTAGTGGATTGATACTGTCTCATATCTTATTAATCCGAAATTAATCATAAGGACTTTTATCATTTATATATTCAAGTAATCTAATTACAAAATGATAAAATGGAAATTTCCTTTGTCACATAGTTAATTTGTACAAAAACCACAATGTCTTTTACAAATAGTGATGCTATGGGTCATAATTGTCCAACAATGTAGTACATGCATGATAATTATTTTTGATTATTATTTATTTATGAATTTTGTATGATTAAATGAATAACAACACATCCCGCCAACAATCTTAAGAAATTATTATAATCTTTGTCTTGTAAAATCTAATTTTTGCTTGATTCAAACCCTTTAAAGATTGTCCTTTAAAAAATAAAATAAAATAAAAATTATAACAATGTTTTTTGAGCGTTTATATGTTGTATAAGTATCTAAAAATTATTTAACACACATGATTCTTGTAATTTAGAATGTGTAATTTATTCATTACTTATTTAATTAACTTATGAAAATCAAATAATGAATAATTTCTTATTAAAATTATAAACTTGGTTATTATAGATTTAGCTTAACTAAAATATTTTCGATTATCAAATGTATGCACCTAGTTTACTATGTGATAAATTTGAAAAATTTAATCTTATTCACTGTTGTAACATCCCGATCTCGGAGATGCTACCGGTATGGGATAGACCGTACTAAGCCCATAAGCCTCAGACTCTAATCACTGCTATTCAATTACTGATACTCTTTTCTCTAATATATATATATATATATATAATATATATATATATATATATATATATATATATATAGTATGTAAGGCACCGTAGCCCAAAATCAACAACTTATCATGCAAACTCAACTCCAAAATGGTTATACATAAAACATGTGTGTTTACAACGACTACGACATGAATAGAAACTGGTACATGACTTCTATTTTGACTCTGACTTGACTCTTATGCTCTCTGACTCTGATATGGTGGACT
This sequence comes from Zanthoxylum bungeanum, assembly GCA_019454045.1. Classification (NCBI taxonomy): domain Eukaryota; kingdom Viridiplantae; phylum Streptophyta; class Magnoliopsida; order Sapindales; family Rutaceae; genus Zanthoxylum; species Zanthoxylum bungeanum. The sequence continues at coordinate 9,770 of SKCR01053328.1, read as the reverse complement.
CCAAACCCTAATGATTGCATCAGTATCCGTCCCCTCGAGCTCGTCCTCCTGGAATACCTGCAAAACAAACACTGAGAGTGGGGGTTAGATCGTTGTACGATCTAAGTGAGTGGACTAAAAACTGAAATGTTGTTATAAAAACATTTGGTTCTAAATCTAAGATTTCAATGAAAAACATATAGGAAAACTTTCTTTCTGAAAAATTTGCTTGAAACCTCTTTAGTAATATTTCTCTTACTAAAACCTGCTTTTGAAAATCTGTTTCTGAAACTGTTTCTGAAAGTCTGATTTTCTGAAAAACTATTTGAAAATCTTATCACTGTGATATGCTCTGTATTTGAAAACCTTAACGTATGAGGGCGTTACGTATTGTCGTCCCCCCATACGCCTAACTGTAGCCAGCAGTACAAATCCATGACTTTGGGGCGTTACGTATCGTCGTCCCCCAAAGCATGCTTCTACTGTTCCTGAAACTGGTGGTCTTGGGGCTTTATGTATCGTCATCCCCAAGCCAACTTCTAGTTTTTAAAATTGGATTTTTGATTCTGGTTGTGGTACTCATATATGTACTGATGTGCAGGATCTGCAGATTAGCAGGAGACTAGCTTCAGGAAAGATCGACCTCCGAGTTGGAAATGGGACTAGAGTCACCGTTTTGGCTGTTGGGACCTATATTTTGGAACTGCCCTCGGGGCATGTACTTAATTTATCAAACTGCTATTATGTACCTACTTTGACTAGAAACTTTATATCTGTATCTTGCTTAACCCAATGTGGGTATGCTTTTATATTCAGAAACACATGGTGTTTTGTTTATAAAAATGATTTTGAGATATGCAGTGTTGATGTTAATAATGGTCTTTATATTTTGAATATAAATCAATCTCAAACATATAATATGATAAATAAAAGGCTTAAATTAAGTAACAAAGATGAAACTTATATGTGGCATTGTCGTCTGGGACACATTAACAAGACTCGTATATCCACACTTTCGAAGAGGGGTACTTGGAAGGATTTGATCCAAATTCATATGACATCTGTGAATCTTGTTTATTAGGCAAAATGCCTAAAACACCTTTTAGCGGTAAAGGTGCATGTGCCACCGAGCTATTAGCCCTCGTTCATAGTGACGTAAGTGGGCCCATGTCTCGCCAGGCTAGAGGTGGATATGAATACTTTGTAACCTTTATGGATGATGCATCGCGTTATGGTTATGTGTATCTTATGAGACACAAGTCAAAAACTTTTGAGAAATTTAAAGAGTTTCGACACGAAGTAGAAAAACAATCCGGTAAAAGTATTAAAACATTACGGTCGGACCGTGGTGGAAAATACTTGAGCAATGAGTTTCTTGATTACTTGAAAGAGTATGGTATTCTTTCACAGTGGACTCCTCTCGGAACACCTCAATTAAACGGTGTGTCCGAACGGAGAAACCAAACTTTACTGGACATGGTAAGTGTAGGCACTGCATTTTTGCATATAAGTCTCGATGATGAGTCTCGTATGGAGGCACTACCTCTTTAGTTGTGAAAGCCGCGAGAAACGGACGTTGGAATGGAAAAGGTCAAGAATTGACACATTGTTGGATTTAACTCGCTGGAGTAGCTTCGGGTTCGCTTGTTGGACCTCCGTTTCAAAACACGTCCCCAAGCCTTCACGCCTACAACAGCCTTCTCATGCATAAAGTCCTTCAACACCAGCCTTCAACGCCACATGCCCCTCAACAAACCTGCCTCACGCCATCCACACTCAATCAGCCCCTCAACTCACGCATCTGCCCTCACTCAACACACAGCCTCACGCACACACTCAACAAACGCCCTCCACTCACGCACCTGCACTCATCAACAAACGCCAAAACACCCACACTCATCAGCCCTCACGTTACTGCCCCTCACAAGCCTTCACGCCACTTACCAGCTTGCCCCGCAAAACACTCACAAAACCTGCCCCAAACTGCCGTGAAAACCCTCTGAAACTGCCACATATTACCCTCACAAACACTCCTAAAATAGTCCCCAAAAACTACATAAAACAGTCTCTAAACTTCCGCAAAACACCACTGAAAACCGTACAAAACAGTCTCCCGAAACTGCACCGAAAAAGCCCCCAAAATAGGGAACAAAACAGCAGTCCAAATAGTGAAACAGCGAGGAAAAACGTTGGATTAGTGAACCAGAAAAGTTGCGGAATATCAACCTTTCCGACGGCCGTGTAACGCGCTTTCGAGAGACAACAAAAGAGGTTAGACCTGAGGGCACCTTTTATTTATTACCTTTCGTTTATTTTGTTTATTTTAATATTATCGCATGAGAGTCGTTTGAAGCATGATATGATTGTTGGATGAGCGGAATATGTGTTCCCTTTTGTGGTATATAGGATGGAAACCCGGACGTAAATTCCGTAGCCGAATCTGAATTGACGGTAGTGCGGTTTGTACTCGGGATACAACGCCACGTACCACTTAAGAGACACGTATTTCGTCTCATCCAAACTTGTGTTTGAGCATGTTATAGTTCGTAGGTTATTTATTTGTTATTAAAGCATGATTTAGCTTAGTTTGTTATTTATTTTCAAAGCATGATTACGTTATTTTAGGCATGATATTTTGTTTGGTTTATGATTATGATTATGTTTAAATTACTATTTATTTATTTTGGTTTAATGGTTCAATGTGCTCATTATGTGATATTGTGTGTTTGCCATTTAAAGACTTACTTTAAAGCATGCAAATTTAGATATAGGCTATCTTTAGATACCTAGGTTGAGTAGACTTGATTGTATTATTGCACAAATCACATCATTACAAGTGACATAAGTAAGGGACCATTCCGAACCCAACAGTTTGAGGTCTTCCCTTGCGAGGGGTGAATGCGGCCTTAAATATTTGTCCCGGTTCACACCGGGTGGCGACTCCATGTTATTTCGTACTCCCAACTAGGCCGCGAGCCTATGACAGCGTCGTCAGTTTCTGTGTCCCACAGTCTGGCGACTCCACTGGGGATATATAGAGAATTGGCCCTGAAATAATGTCTTGTAGTGATTGTAATTTATGTTTTAGTTAACTATGTCTACCGTAGGTTGAAAGGGGTTTAATCAAAGGCACTTTTAAGGCTAGGTAATGGTTTGGTGTCTTCCTTCATTCACTACCTTTCTATAAGGAAAAGCTGTGAAGGCACCTAGATAATCATGTACTTGTAGCTTATTTTGATGGACTAATTTGGAGGACTCATTGTTTATTCCTGTCACCAAGCGATAAGAGCCTAAAAGGCTTGGGTACTTAAGAGAGCCTCGCTCCACCCTCCCTCTGGGGAATCTACAACGGGAAATCCATTTGACAGTCAGTCACGCACCATAACTCGTTGGCACGTACCGTAAGGTATAAAAAAGGTGCGCTCACTTGGTCGCTTGAACCCTTGAGTGGGGAGTCCTAGTTGTGGGCAATCCTTCGTCAGCGGGAGCCTTTGTCTACATCCATGTAAACCCGCGTGTGAGCTGTAGTTGTAGGACTAATAGAGACTATTCCTTTATGTTCGCGTTTAGGACCATTGTCATTTGGATTCAGTTGGACTTGTTGACATGGGGTATGGGCTTGTTGGGCCATTTAAACTGGGACGAGTCTGTGATTTATGGCAATTCGGCCAAAAGTTTCTGAAATGCCAATGGGCCGACTTATATATTCCATGCATCGCACGCATCTCATGTAACTCATGCATACACGCATCATGTTAACCCCCTGTGTCTTAAAAGCCATCATAGATATCCGTTGGGTTAGAGAAGAAAGAAAGATTTGTCAAAAAGAGTTTAGCAAACATGGATATCAGGAAAAGGAAGTCGAGAAATAGAAAATTTTACGGCAAGGATAGAAAGACCATTGGAGGGGCCTTAAAAAAAACAAATGAAAAAAAAAAAAAAAAACTTGTTGTTTGTTTTTTAGTCTTTGATTGTTAGACATAAGTCTGATGATGAAATTGTTTGATTTAGGGTGAAACCTTAGAAACGATAAATTTCTGATGTGCTTTTATTTAATACTTTGAGTGATTGATCTATGTTAGACTCGTAAGCACTTCACTATAGGTTCTTAGCAGTGAAAACTTGAGTAGTTAGCAAGGTGATTAGTTGAAGAAATTGTAGGTCGGTGAATGACTGTTTGCTTCGATGTCTATCTTGATTTGCTTATGTTATGATGTGTGGTATGGTTGAAAATGAAAGAAAAGTCTCTAAAGAAAAGAATTGAACCACCTATAACCGATAAGCGTGAAGCTACCCATGGGCGAGTATTAGGACCACCATGAGGAGAAATGCTACCTTAAAGGGTAGGTGTGTTGAAAAAAAAGAGAAAGAAAAAAAAAAAAAAAAAAAAAGGAAGTTCAAAATGAAAAGAAAAAAGAGAGAGACAAAAAAGAAAGAAAACCATACCACATTGAGCACAGAAAAGCAACTGCAGGCATAATTGAGACATCTAGGTTGTTTTGACCCATCGATCCCAATTTTTTGACGAAATCATTGAGTTGGCTCACCTGGGGATGAATCCGCAAAGGAACCTTTGAACACACACACTTTGAGTCTGGCTTAGATCATTTATTCAAAGACTTAGATTTGAGTTGCGTTGAATGTTTTGAAGGTTCTCTGGTTTCAATACTGGGCATTCTTTGAGGACGATAATATGTGTAGCTATTTGACCGGCGTAAACACACACGTATAACGCAAGCGCACGTATCGTTCAAGTAGTATAAAAATATCGATCCCACGAGGACTTAATTCCTACTGTTGTTATTAATTGTTGATACTATTTATTTACAAATATCTAATTGAGGGAGAATGGAATTGATTGCTTGAATGATTTGATTTGTAGATTTGCTAAATAAATAAAAAGATAAAAAGACAAAAGAAAATACTAAGGAAAATAAAAGACTCAAAGATCTAGGGTTGTGAATCATTCTAATATCTTTAAAAGGATGAAGTGATTATTTTAAGTTTGTGTAATAAATCATTTTACTAACCTGGAACATGAATTTATGTGAAAGTATCTGTCGATGGTCAGACACAAATACCCAGTTTAATCCAATTGAACCATATGTCTATGTCAACCAAATTATCTGGATTCATTAAGTTTAAGTTCTAATTATAGCTACCCCCGCCCAACAGGTATATGTCTATCCTGTAAGGAAATCTATTAAAGGGTTATTTATCCTCAAAGAAGATCGTGGGCTATTAAGTCAAAGGTTAAAACTTAAAATCCATATGTCTAGTTCATTTTAGATTTACCACATCAATCTTATTGGTGATCAAACAACAAGAAGCATTTAAGACTTAATAAGTAAACCTTTAAATTACTCAAATTATAAAATACCTCTTATAAACCGGTGATATTAGATTTCATCACAACCTAGAAAACTAACTTAGTTATAATACATAGTTAGGACAAGTAAAAAGACATAAAAATTACTAAAAAGTAAATGCGGAAAAATAAATAAAATGCTAAGGTAAAATGAATTAACTTCTACTATTTACTATTTAGATATCTCCCATAATATAATATATATCATTGTGATATTTTAAACCAACCGTCCAGTATGGCGGTATCCTCATTAAGTCAGGTTTAACCAGATTAAATTAAAATAAACCAGCCATAAAGGTTAAGATCCAGATTTATTCGACGCCTCTTACCACGATCGTCCTCGGACCAATTTATCTTTGAAAGGACAGGGTCAATTTGTGGTTCATAGGCTAAGAGTTGGTCTATTAGATCTGGAGCAGTTCTGGTAGTAAAGAGGAGTTCTTTTAAAGGTTTTGACACGAACCCATTTCTCCGGGCATCATCAAGAAACACACAAAGAAAATCATAAAATCCATCAACGTTGAGCAGCCCAATTGGTTTCCGATGTATGTTCAGGTTCGCCCAAGATAGTACTATAAAAATTTCCTCCAATGTGCCCAAGCCACCTGGCAAAGCGATAAAAGCATCAGCACGGTTAATCATTTCCATTAGTCGTTCAGACATACCTGGCACAATCAGTTCCTCTCCGTTTGATGATCCAATAAGATTTGCTTCTGCCAAGGGTTTAAGGATGATTCCCAAAACATGACTACCTCCTTCCTGTACGGCCTTTGAAATGATCCCCATAAGTCCAAGATTGCCTCCGACATATATTAAGTGCATATTCCTTGCAACTAAGACTCAACCCAATTCATGTGCTGCTTCTACGTATTGTGGTTTAGCACCAACACTACTACCACAAAACACACAAATGTTCTCAACTCGTCTTCTTGAAGTGGCTTCCATTTTTTTATGTATTTATTTCTCAACTCTGCATGCCTTCAAAAGTGCAATGACGGGCTGAATTTATAGTACCTGAAAAGAGTGAGTAATAATAGCACTAGTATCTTCCAAATGAAGCTTGTTAGCTAAACAACAAAATGAATCGTGAAAGGTCAAAAAGTCTGGATCCTGTCTATGAAAATAAAAATAATTATAACAGAAAGCAAATCAAAGCAATAATTAAGGCAACAGAATTGTGTAGGCAATACGCCACTCGTTTGGTATATAAATCCACTAGGATGTGTCTCAAGATTTCATTCTTTACTCAGTCATCGCTAATGAATTGGTTCTCATCTTTCTGATTGCCAAACATCATTCCTTCTGTTCTAAAAATGCTCCGTCTGTGCTTTTCCCTACAAAAATAACACACAAAATTAAAAACTTTACAACATGTATACACAAAATATGAAAACAAAAATTACAAAAAATTACATGGGTTGCCTCCCTGCTAACGCTAAATTTTTCGTCTTCAGCCAGACGTGACTGAAATCTATCTGTCAAAGAGGTTTCAGCGTCATTTTAGATGTCCTATTAAAGACATTCCCATAAGCGTTGCTTTTGAAGGGTCTCTTCCAACAGTAAAATGGTAAAAAGAATTTTGTCCCATTCAGTGCTTATGCCACATTTTTAACCTTTGTTGCTCCAGTGATTCCTGAAAAGAAAGAAAGAAAATCAGGAGGTCTTGTATGGTGCTTGACCTTGAATGAAAGTTCCATTTTGTCAAGCTTCTGGGTGATTTCTTTGATTTGTACTCCCCGATACAGCGATGTTTCTCCTGAATGCTCTGAATTTTCAATTTGGTCTGACAGTTGCTCCTCCAATGCTCTGCTTCTTGCTCCACCTTTTCTTCACAGATGTATTTGAAAATTTCCATATTCAGCTCTTCATCTGTCATCTGTGAAATACATGCTTCAAAATTGTCAACCTGAGGATGAAAAGAATTGTCAGATTTTAGGTCTTCATCCTCTGATCTGACTGGTTCAGATAGATCTTCTTCAAACATCAGTGCAAAACAGTCTCTAAGATCTTCATTTTGAGGATAGAGAATTTCATCCTCATTGTTGGTGCAGTTGGTCCAAACAGCTCAGCTTCTTTGTCCTCGTCAGAGTCAGAATAATAAAAATCAAATTGAGACCTTGTTGGTGCAGGCTCATGAATTGATACCTCTTATTCTTCATACTGCTCAGCCTCATTCTCTGTTATGATGTCATGATGAATCTCATGATATTCAAAGGCTTCTTCAGTATTATTTGAATTTGCTCCGTGAGATATGTGATTCAGGTTATCTGTTAAATGTCTAACTTGATCTGTCATTCTCTGTATAGACACCGCTTGACTCTGAATTTGTACATCAAATTGAGCTTCTCATTTCTCGAGCCAATATTTTATCATGTCATTCAACTGATCTTCCTCTGATGGATCTGGTTTCTGATGAAGATCGTAGGTAGATGGTGGATAATATGGAAAATGTGATGATTCTTCGTACCTTGAATGATTCCAATAATTCTGCCACTCTGAAAGGTAAATACATTGATCGCTCGGGTGGTTACCATCACAAATTACACATCTCCCCATTTTATTTTGATGAGAAAATGTAGTATTGCTTGGTTCTGGCATCCAGTGATAGTTGTTGGGCTGGACAACGGGCCTCAGAAAACCGGACTGTTGCTCCCAGATGTGGGGTGTATCTTTTTCTAGTAAAGCTCGTAATCTTTCAAAATTATCCATTTTTTCAATCACTGAAAACAAAAGAAAGAAATAAAAATTACAGTTAAAAATAAAGAAAATTAGATACAAGTAAATTGGATAACTTCAAAATTAATAACTCAAGAAAAATAAGTCCCCGGCAACGGCGCCAAAAACTTGACCGGCGTAAACACACACGTATAACGCAAGCGCATGTATCGTTCAAGTAGTAAAAAATATCGATCCCACGAGGACTTAATTCCTACTGTTGTTATTAATTATTGATACTATTTATTTACAAATATCTAATTGAGGGGGAAGGGAATTGATTGCTTGAATGATTTGATTTGTAGATTTGCTAAATAAATAAAAAGATAAAAAGACAAAAGAAAATACTAAGGAAAATAAAAGACTCAAAGATCTAGGGTTGTGAATCATTCTAATATCTTTAAAAAGATGAAGTGATTATTTTAAGTTTGTGTAATAAATCAGTTTACTAACCTGGAACATGAATTTATGTGAAAGTATATGTCGATGGTCAGACACAAATACCCAGTTTAATCCAATTGAACCATATGTCTATGTCAACCAAATTATCTGGATTCATTAAGTTTAAGTTCTAATTATAGCTACCCCCGCCCAACAGGTATATGTCTATCCTGTAAGGAAATCTATTAAATGGTTATCTATCCTCAAAGAAGATCGTGGGCTATTAAGTCAAAGGTTAAAACTTAAAATCCATATGTCTCGTTCATTTTAGATTTACCACATCAATCTTATTGGTGATCAAACAACAAGAAGCATTTAAGACTTAATAAGTAAACCTTTAAATTACTCAAATTATAAAATAACCTCTTATAAACCGGTGATATTAGATTTCATCACAACCTAGAAAACTAACTTAGTTATAATACATAGTTATGACAAGTAAAAAGACATAAAAATTACTAAAAAGTAAAGGCGGAAAAATAAATAAAATGCTAAGGTAAAAGGAATTAACTTCTACTATTTACTATTTAGATATCTCCCATAATATAATATATATCCTTGTGATATTTTAAACCAATCATCCAGTATGGCGGTATCCTCATTAAGTCAGGTTTAACCAGATTAAATTGAATAACCAACCGTCCAGAATGGCGGTATCCTTTATTAAGTCAGGTTTTAAATAGTTTATATATTATATTTTAAGGGAGATTAATCTAAATAGCAAAAGTAAAAGTATTACCTTATTACCTCAGCATAGAGAAGTTACCCCCACATGGATGGATAGAATTACTACTACAAAGCGTAAATAAAACTAAATATAGGAAGAAAATAAGAAGAACTCTCTTTTATATAAGTATTTTAGAGGATTTTGGTACATTGAAACTAAGAAATTTGAACTCTATTTATAGGTGCAGAAAACCTTCTGGTGTCGCGACGCCAGCCCCCTTTTGCTTGGCACAATCTCGTCTGGACACGTGGCAAGGCGGCTGAAAATTTCGGCTCATTGAATTTTTGACACGTGGCTCGTTGAATTGATGACATATGGCACGGCGGCTGAAAATTTCGGCTCGTTGATTTTTTGACACGTGGCATGCACATTAGTTAGTCTGCACAGCTGGGCGTCGCGACACGCAAGTCCTCGGCGTCGCGACGCTGAAAATGACTATTTTGCCCTTTGTTTGTTTTTTTGTCTGTTTTAGCCCCAATTTGTCTCCAATGCTTTCCAAACTTTATTTATCTGCAAAATAACAGAAAATACATCAAAACG